>ML777507.1:810512-830344 GCA_009831015.1 Picea engelmannii
CTTTAGTACCATGACGACCGGAGAGGAGTAAGGTCTCGTACTAGGACGGATGACTCCGACAGTAAGGATTTCCTGGACCATTTTTTCAATTTCACTTTTTTGTGCAAAGGGGTGGCGATATGGACGTATATTGGGGGGAAGGCTTTCTGGGACAAGGGGAATGGAATGATCATGGACACCGTGGGAAGGAGGAAGTCCTTGGGGAGTGGAAAAGACTGTTTGATGTTTAGAAATGAGGGCTTGGAGGTCTTGGGGTACTGGTGGGGTCTCTGTGGCTTGTATGGTGTGGAGTTGGGCAATGACACTAGAATGACCTTTTTTGAGCAATTTTTCCATGCAATGAGAACTGATGACTTCAGGTGAACCTGCAGTGATGCCTTGAAATTTATGTTTGTGGCCTCCTTGGTCAAATTGCATGGTTAAGTTCTGAAAATCCATGAGAATGGGACCCAAGGTTCTTAGCCATTCAGCACCCAACACAATGTCGCAACCGCCCATGTCAATAGCAAACATATGGGATTTGAGGTGGTAGTCACCTATTTGGAGATGCACATTTTCACAACGCCCGCCACATTTATAGAACTACCATTGGCAATCATGATTTGGAAATTGTTGACAGCATGGATGTAGCAATGGGTTTCTTGGGCAATGTGGCGATGAATAAAATTGTGGGTGTTGCCACTATCAACCAAGATGATGACCTTTCGGTGCTTGATGTAACCGATTAACTTGAGGGTTTGGGGGGCAGAGAATCCGGTGAGAGCATTGAGGGAAATGATTGGTTCTACTTCGAGAGGGTCGGAGGGAGGGTTTATGTCAGAAATTTCTGGTGACTCGGGCACAGGGTTTGTGGATCATCTCTATCGTGCCCTCACAAGCGCAGGTTTCCATGCCTTTCTGGACACCCGCGATGTGAACAACGGGGATGACATTTCTGCAACCTTACAGCACGCGATTGAGGTGAGTCGCATCCTCATTCCCGTATTCTCCACTAATTACGCACAATCTTCCTGGTGCCTAAGAGAATCCTCGCTTATTGCACGCCAAGCACGAAAGGGGTCGGCCATCGCCATTCCTCTATTTTACGACGTCATTCCTTCTCAAGATCGGCCGCCAGAGCAATGTCATGGTCCATTTGCTGAAGCATTCCAAGAGCACGAGAACAGTGGAAGATACAGTGCACAGGAAATCGGCGAATGGAAAGCTGATCTCTTCCAACTCTGTCGTCTCTCTGGCTACTCACTTCAAGAATACTTCAATGGGTGGGTAATTCACTCTTCCCACTCCGCTCTTATTTATTTCTCAGTTTTTGTTTCTTCAGTTGAATTCTTGATATTTTCAAACTCTGAGCATTCCAGCTATGAAGCAACGCTGGTGAAACGTGTACTTGATGAGGTCTCTAAACATTGCAAGACAGGTCGCCGCTGCTGGGTTTCAATTTAATACAACTGCTCCACGCTGGTCCATTAAATAAACTTCTATTGTAAATGTCGAGTTAAAGCCCAACTCCATTTATAGTTTGATTGATAGCATTCATGAATTAAAGCCCAACTCCATTTGTAGTTTCTCTGTTTTGATTGATAACACTTTATATATGTAGATGTGTATGGTATAAAAAATCATTCATTTTTCCTATTGTTATGTTATTCATTCTCTTATTGTTATTTAAATTTAAATTTTTGTTATTTAAATTTAAATTTTAATGATATATGATGAAAAGTTGAAAAAATAATTTTAATTTAATTAACAAAAATCAAGTACACAATCTAGGAAATAGTTTTAAACAAAATGTTAAAATTTAACAAACAAGCAAGAGATAAGTGGAAATTTCAATAAATAGTAATAATAAGCACATTTTGTAATTTCAAATATAACCTTTTGGTAGGTTATACGTACATTAATAATAACAAAAGTTTGATGGGTTATATACACATTAATAATAATAAAAGTTCATAACCATTGAGTCACATTTTATTTGGAGGAATTTCAAAGTGTTAAAAATGACAATATAAAGCTTTAGACACAATCACAAAATCAAACATTTTTTTGAACACCAATATAAGCAAGGATGTAATCCATGTATCTATATGATGCATAAGAAATTCAAATTATATTTATATTTTGAGCATACTACAAAATCCTACTTAACCATGGGAGTCATGTCCATTCTAGATCTCATTAAAAAAGAAGAAATTGTAATATATCTTGAGGTATTTGTTGAAGGGTGATAATTCTCTCAAAATACTATAAAAAGCAACGAAGAGACCCTATTTGTATCATAGGCCTCTAGGAACATGACAATCTAGCATGACTACATCCATTGCTTATTATTTATGTTAAGATGTTTATGATTTGGAGCTTCCCAAGATCCATAGAAACACAAAACTAAATAAATTAATCATCAAGACCACCAAGTATGTTAGTTTGATTGAGGATATTGATTGTTCACTCTATCTTTCAAACCACTAGAAAATGCATGAAAGAGTGCAATGTTAGAGGATAATGCATGATGTACAAGTTTCTTGACAATAAAAAATATGTTACCTTCTCCCTAACTTTTATAAGAATCCCACTGTTGTAGGGATTTTGAGCCTTGCACGTGATGAGCTCCCTTAGGTTATTCCTATACCTAAAACAGAGATAGAGATGTAATCTATGGAAGTTTCAAGATATGATCTATATGCAAAAATCAACTAGGAGTCATTATAATGAGGAAACATACATGATTCTCGAAGGTTGTCCCTACACACTCTTGGTTGGTTTCTTGTGCAAAGATTATTCCTGCTTCAAGTGATAGCAACGTGGATACAAGAAGACACGATCCTTCCCAAGATCAAAGTAGATGCATACAAACCAATGACAAATCCACTAATAGATTATAACACATAACTCTATTAAGTTTACCCAAATGAATATATGCAAGAAAATAGACAATTGAAAAGAGGGAAACATCCAGTACACCTTCTACTAATTATTGAACAACATTACAACTTACAAATGGAGAAGTTGATGCAATAGTCTCTTTCCAAGTTCCTTTCCCAAATCCAATAGCCAAAGTTGCAACATACTTTTACTAGCTCTTTCCTCTCCCCTCCCTTAGAGAATGACCTGGTTTTTATAAGGATTTAGGGATAAGGCCATATGGTTATTAGGATAATATCCTGGAGCTCATAATGGAAGATTTATTGAGGCTAAACCCTATTAAATAAGTGGGAGGTCTCATCCATTGCAACCAAGTCCAAGAATGGGAGTTTCTAGGCTTGGTCGCTCCCTAGACACAGACATAGATTCGCTCCTTGGTAGGCCAGAAAGGGATACCAACCTATTTCGCCACTCCCTTAATGAAGGAAAAGAGCGACCAAGTGGAAATTAGGCCGGAATGTTAGGGGAGAAGCGGTGAAAATTGTGGAATTGGATAGGTGACCTCTAGGAGATGATGGTTCAATGGTTAAGAGGTTAATAAATGTATAACATATGCCCCCTAAAGTGTGAGATCAAAAGAGGTGTCTGATGTCTGAAATAATTTACCAATAATAGTCACAGAGCTTTGGGAAAATGAAACTTGAAAGAGAGTATCATCGGTTCTACAGAAAAAAACATTCCCGAGGCAGGCATACCCATGCTCAGTAATAGAGATAAGAGCATAGCCTCCATAAGTACACCGCGGATCCATGCATGACACAATTGACTAGGTCATGACCCTGATAACATACATGGTGGATCCATGCAAGACGTAAGTGAAATCATAGTCACGGCCAAGTACAAATATGGATCTATGTCACAACATACAAATCAATGAGATGACTCAAGAATTGAGCAACCTACAAAGTGTTTATGAATGTTCTCCATCGCAACTTGGGAAAGAATATCATCAAACAAAAGTGTAATCTTACCCATGGTCTTCGTGCTACATCCAGATGGCATGAAACTATGACATCCAAATAAATGAGCTGAAGTCGATTGTGGTGGAAACTATCTTATTACTGGTCATTAATGAACACCGTTAACAAACGCAAGGGAATCCATCGATGATGATGAAGGAACTCAAGATACCTAGTACAATCTACAAAGTGTGAATAAAGAAGTTGACGTTGAAAAATCGTAGATTCATTCGACAGGAGCCAATGATGTAAACCCACTATCGAAATGCAAGGAGACTTTCCCTTGATGTTTGTATGTCCCCGGGTACTAATGGGTCTCTAGATTTCAATCCTGGATAATGCGTTGTAGTCGACAAAGTGAAATCATTCAAAGGAGGGACTTGATGTATCCCCCATCAATCGACATGAAAATGTAAGGGTAGATGGTGTGAAGATCATAATAATAAAGAATAACTGACATAGGGATGGCTGGGAGAAAGAGACAAAATTGGACTGCAAGTGGCTGACATAGGGAAACTTCCCTTGAACAAGTATGCACGAAAAAATGGCCTTACTTCACAGCATTCACTCAAATGTATACCATGATAATTGATCATGGACCTATGAATAGAACGTGACACAATGACGGAAATGGTGGTCAATGAGAGAGAATGGATGACCTAACTGTTTTATGTGATGGTAGAACAAGTATCTTGTTCAATGGAGACTCAAAGTAGTGAAAAGTGGCCAGATAATGAATATATCAAGATGGAAAAAACCCTCTAAAAATTCCCCACCATGATTGGTGAGTACCTCTTTCTAATTTTACAAGTTGGAGGAGGATGATAGATGCTGGATATACCTCATCTAGCAACGAGTCCCTTGACATAGTATTAACAAACTTGAGGAAGGAGGGGTTCGGTCTCATGTGTGGGTCCTTCGATTTAAAGTTTAACGAGTCCAAAGAAGGTAAATTCAATGGCATTTTCATGTCTAGAGAGTCTGAAAAGGGCATAAATAAAACTCCATAAGGATTTTTTTTGTAAAATTAGTCTCTAGGGTCCGAAAAAGTATAAAACGATACCTAGGATAACACTCCTAACCAAAATAGATTGAGTGTTCCTTTTTCCTAAGAATACTGGTGAGACTGAAAAAGGGATAAAATATTGCTCAACAGACGTGTTTTCTAATTGTCTTTAATGAGCATGAAAGACAACAAGATCACTCGACAATCTTTTTGTTTTTTAATGAGGTCTAAAAGTTCTTAAAGAGTTCTCCATGATGAGGTCATTTTTCATAAGTAGTCTGTCTGACCCGAAAAAGGGGTAAACGTATACAAGGTGGACGCCTTTTCAAATCCATAAAATGAGTGTGAAAAGACAAGCATACTCGAAGATCTTTTCTTATTTAAAGAGTCTAAAAAAGAGCTTAAAGAAACCTCCATAGAATGGGTCGATAGTTTATATTGATAGTGCTCCTAACAAAAAATGGATTAGTATGTGGTTCCAAGAGAAATAATAAAAATAAATGTCCAAAAAAATGAAGAAAAAAAGTTAGATCTATTGTGAAAAGGGTTAAAATGAAGCCACATATAGAGTAAAAAAAAGAGTTTTTAACCTCACTTTAATTATTTACCTTTGTGAAAACTTGAATAGCCCTTTTCATGAAAAAAATTAGAGCAATTATTGAGGATATCAGAGCCAAAAATATTGCAACCTTCAGTCACCAGGTAATAGGTCAGGTCCCAACTTAGAAAACCCATATTTCAGTTTTGTATTTCATTCAATTTTGTATGTGGGGCAAGCCTCTAATTTTTTAGAGTACGTGGTCGTGCCTAAGATTCTTTAGGTGGGGGAACAAATGGTTTGGTCACTCTGTGTTGTGTAGAAGAGGGCCACCAATTTCTCCCAGGACATAGCTAGGGAGAGACCAAGCAAGATGGTCTTGACCAGTCTCTTTGTGTACCAAAGAGGGGTGCGAATGAGTGGATTTTTTCAATGTTTTGCTAAACATTTCATGAATTTTCTTTTGTGATTAGGTTCTAATAGAATTTTTTGGTGTCTTTGGAAAGTGTGGGAACAATGTTGGAGTGGAGGGAATGTGATCATGAGTTAAAAGACAATGCTTCTATGGATGATGCTCCCACTCTTGATGCTTTGTGAAACTGTGGGTTGTTAAATTTTTTCTTGTGTCAAAACTTGTGGGCCTAGCCAGCTATGTTATCGACTTTGGTGAATATGTGGGATCCTAAAAGGTAACACTTCATTGTATGGGAACAAATATTGACACTAGAAATGAAATATATGTACTTCCTAATAGGATTGTCTCATCGGGGTGAGAAAGTGGTTTTGGTGGGTTGTAAAATGGGAGGCGAAGAGCGAGTATATGATTATGTCATGCATTATTGTCACCCTGGGACACATAAGAGAAACAATAAGCTTCCAATTGGTCAGGTTATGGATCTTACTTTACACACAATATTTTTCACCATTACACGGGTGGTAGGAAGTACCAGGCCTCACTTGGGTTGAAGGAGGTAGGTGGATTATGCAATGATGTGTTTATATCCCATGGTGTAAAACTAGTGTGTAGTAGTTCTTGCGAATATGAAGTATTAATTTACCAAATGCACATTGGGATGCCAGAAAAAATTCTTCTATGGGTCCATATTGTTATCTTTCTTCTTTGAGAGGGTGACTACATCATGTCCATGCGATATGGTGTTAGATGTTGGGGTCAGGGATCCAACAATGAAGAAATGGACATATATGCTTTTATGACTCAAGGGGGGAACACAATTTCAGTTTGATGTGAAATGTTTCCGATGGTGGGACCGAAAAATATTGACGATGGATGATTATGCATATCATGGCGTCAACTATCATGATGATATTAATATGGTTCTTTCTGAGGGGGAAGAGTTCAAAGATGAGCTTGGTAATAAAGATAAATTTTCACTATTTTTTGGTATTTCTTATGTTTTTGTGATTTTGTTATATATATGAATGTTTTTTTTGTAGCATGACAAATTGTTTTTGATGTCTAGATTGTGCACCAGTATGTACAGTAGGCATGTCTTCATTGCATACGAGAGGAGAGAAACTGGGCATTGGAAGATAACAACATGGTAGAGGGGCCAATGCACAACTATTAGAGGATCTTGAGGAAAATCTCAAGAATTTGAAAATTGGGATTCTAGTGACCCATATGGATGAGATACCTCTACGTATGCAGAGGAATGTAGTGGGCATGGAGAATAGATTTAGGTGCCTTCTGCGGAAGGTCGCGAGAGTTTTGATATGATATAATCACTATAAGTACCCTCATGATGATTAATGTTTTTTTAGTTTGATGGAATTTGATGCATATCCGTTTTGTGGATGTATGGGTGGATAGCCCAATTTTTTTTTATGTTATACTAGTTGTGGATGTTTTTGAACACACTTTATATATATATATATATATATATGGTATTTGTTATTTTTTCTTATGTAAATGTGTTAAATCATGTGTATAATGATTTATGCAATGAATGTTTAATGTGGTGTTTTTTTAATGAATTAGATGTTAATTCAATACAAAATTTGCTAGTGAGTCATCTAAAGAATTCAGTTGTCTTAGTATATGTTCATAAGAGTTAAAATGAAATAGTCATTCCAAGAGATGTGCCCTTAAATATTTCTAAAAAAGGATAGGATGTCGAATAGAATAAGTCGAGTTGAGTTGTGAAACGACGAGTTCGGAATCTAGGTGCACTATCAAGTGGCGTATGCCCAAAGCAGATGCTTCAGTTAGAAGTTCAATGTCAACACTATATTCTACAACATCGTTGGTTACAAGGCTAAGATATATGCCCCCAGATATTGCTATGTCAATGGTGGGTGGAATGATAACCTAGGCAGCGAAAGCGATATTCAGAGAGGTGAGACCAACTCCATCCGCATATCCGAAATAGGGTGAGGGAAACAACAACATATGCAACTCAAGCGTTAGATAGGATAAATATATTGAAAAAGAATGTCACAGAAAGGGAAAAACAAAATCAACCATAGAAAACTATAATAATATGGTATAGAAGCACTAGATAGCACAAGGATTATACATAGTACCTTTTCAAATAGAGCCCGTTGTGGGGCTCCGATAGCGGGTTTCCTTGAGAATATTCTAGCTCATAGGATCCTCTTTTAAGAACTCGTGTAATTATATAGGTGCCATGCAATAAGGGTTCAAACTTACCCGCACCTAAATTTTCGTAGTCTTGGTCATAGATAAAAAACAATCTCCGTTCGAGAAGGTTCGAGGGAGTATATTTTTATCGTATTGGTGTTTTACACACTTTTGGTGAGACTCATTGGCCATGATGGCTTCACGACATCGCTCATCAAGGAAGGATGAATATAAGATTCATTCTTCTTCAGTGGAAGTGTTAGGAAGGAGTTCAAAAGCTAGCTTGAGACAAGGGATTTCACATTCGATGGAAAAAACTGCCTCCAAGCCACAAACAAGTTGGAATGGTGTGAAGCTGTTGGGAGTTTTGGTAGAGGTCCGATATGCTCTCAAGGCCGGAAATAGAATTAGATTCCAATTGGTTTTATGTTTTCCTATCATTCTCTGGAGAATTTTTTTGAGTACTTTATTGATGAACTCGACTTGACCATTTGCTTGAGGGTAATAGGGAGATAAGTGTTCTTGGTCAAAATGCAATAGAGTAGATAATTTCGTCATCATGCTATTGCAGAAATGTGATCCATGGTCAGTCACAATGGATTTACGTAGACTGAAATGTGAGATGATATGATTGAATATGAACAAGGTGGCAGTCTTGGCATCATTAGAAAAGGTATACATGGCTTCTTCCCACTTTGTGAAATAATCAACAACCACAATAATGTAATTATGAATGGCGATAGAAGGAGGTTTACATGTAGTGAAATCGATGCCCCATTTAGTGAATAGGCCAACTGCGACAACGGGATGTAAAGGAGAGGGATGAGCACACATTTTTTTGGAATGTTTTTTACAGGGGTGGAATTTTTGTACCATATTTATGCTGTCTTTAAAAATTGTGGGCCAAAAATAGCTTGCATGTAAGATCTTCTGGGCAATGGCTAGTCCAGACAAATGGCCACCACATGTTCCTGAGTGGAAGTCATTGAGGATTCGTTCGACTTTAGAATGGATGAAACACTGGTGTAATACCATATCTACTCCACGACGGTAAAATGTATCATCGACGATGAGATATTTTCAAGATTGGTAGCATATCTGGTGTCGACCATATTTAGACAGATTGGGCCTAAAATGTTGGGTATGGAGATAAATCAATATGTCTCCATACCAAGGATCATATGAGTCGATGAGAAACAAATATTCATCCAACAACGAATCTTGTACCACACATTCATCAAAGGCTCAGGGAAGATCAATAATTAATTCCGTGAAGATCAATGATTTTTTAGATTTAGGGATGGATAATTCAAGGTCAAATTCATGTAGTAGGAATATCCATTTAGAGTATCTACCCCCAATATTTGGCATGACACAATATATTTCATTGGGTTTGCATCATATACGACAATGGTGGTTGAGAGAAAAATATAATACCAAAATCACTGGATGATGTAAACAACGACCAACACCAACTTCTCAACGTAGGGATATCGAAGCTCGACACCAAATAAGCCCTTATTTATATAGTAAATAGCATGTTCCTTATGTTTATCATCAGTTTGGACTAATTCCATTCCATTGGTGGTACTTGAAGTTGCCAAGTATAGGATGAAATCTTTAGTTTAATTTGGGGGTTTGACTAATGGTGTGGATGTAAGAACCTTCTTCAAGCAATCAAAATACTGTTATTCATGTTCATCCAAAATAAAAGGTACACCCTTTTTCAGTAATCGCATGAAAACTTTGGTGATTTCAACATAATTGACAATGAAGCATCCAAGAAAGTTTGCTTTCCCTTGCAAATTTTGGAATTGGATTACAGAGGTGGGAGGAGGAAAGTTGATGATTTTCTCAACTTTAAGGGGATCAAATATGATCCCAAACCTGGATACAATGAATCTAAGTAAATGAATGGACTCCATGATAAAAATGCATTTGTGTGGATTTAAGCGAATGTTGTAATATCGACAGTGTACGAAAATTTCGCTGGAAAATATGTTTGATGTCATGGAAGGAATAATACATGGCCCACTGGAATGTTGGACCAACATTTTTGAAACCAAATAATCATTTTTGATATGCGAAAGTTCCCCATGGGTAGATAAAGACGGTTTTGTTCTGGTCTTCTGGAGTAATTTCAATTTGACTATAGTCAACGAAGCATTATATAAATGAGAAGAACTCACATTCGGCACAATCATCGATAATTTGATCGATGAAAGGGGTAGAGAAATTGTCTTTAGGAAACACCTTGTTGAGATCCCTATAATCAATGCATACTTGGATGGTGCCCTATTTTTTGTTAACTGGTACAATATTGGACACCCATTCAGTTAGGGGCATGGGATAAATAAAAATAACGTTCAATAATTTTTGAACTTCTTCCTTAATTGTTGCAGCTTTACTTGGATGAACTGGGCAGAGCCGTTGTCGAACTGGACGGGCTCCGAGATAAGTTTTAATCTCATGGACAACAATTCATGGGTTGATTCCTGGCATATCTTCATAAGACTAGGAAAAACGGTCACATAATTCTTTGAATAGGGTAGTATAAGATTCAATTTCTTCAAGGGAACAATCTGTGCCTATCTGGATGTTTTCCATGACCCCAAGTTTAACTGAAATATAAATTGAAATGTTTTTTGAAATGTTTCCCAAATTTCGTTCAAACAAAATAGGATATGATGTGGAAGGTAAGAGGGATGGATCTCAAATATTAGTCGAAACGAGGGTTTGTATTTGGGTGTCTTTCTTCTCTCCAAAGGGTAGGAAGGAGGTTCGATGGTGAGAATCATCCCATGGTTTATCTTGCAAATTCCTGAATTCCATAATGCCTTCATCTGAAGGAAGGATGATGTTGAGAAAGTCGTGTGACATTGAAGTGTGGTTAACCAAATAGGAAGAGGAAAAATGATCTAGTTCCTCATCCAGTAGGAGACTAGAATGAGAATTGGTAGATTCTCTTGCCGATTGTATAACTGAATATGCCAACTCCATTGGTGATATTGGCATGGTGTCTCCATAAGGTTCTATATCACATGGGTGAGGGATTACCCAGGGGTCATTGTAATCGATGGGTGTACCGGTAACCACAGAAAGTATATTAATGGAGACTATTAGGGTGATTTATGGTGGGGGAATGGAAAAATTCCCCATTAATGGAGATTGTTGGGGTGACTTCAATGGGTGGGTAACTCACTTTTCACACTCCGCTCTTATTTATTTCTCTGTTTCTGTTTCTTCTACTTGAATTCTTAATACTTTGAAACTCTGAGAGTTCCAGCTATGAAGTAGCACTGGTGAAACGTGTGGTTGAAGAGGTGGATAAACATTGCAAGATGGGCCTTCGCTACAGTGGTCGATTAAATAAACGTCTATTGTAAATGTCTAAGTAAATCCCAACTCCATTTGTAGTTTCTTTGGTTTGATTGATAACAAACAATATTTGTAATTTGTCTGGTTTGATTGATATCGATTGTGATCAAATCCTATGTTAAAGGCCATTCTCCTATTATTATTATGTTTTTACAAATATAAAATTATTAATGATATTCCGATGGAATTTTTATTTAATCCCTTGCAGACTCATCTTTCAGCTTCTCTAATTTCACTCATATATTTATATTTTAATAAAATCAAATTTAAAACATTTCTTATATTTATTTCTAATAAACCTAAATAAATATATATTTCTAATAAATTTAAAATTACAATTTTAATTTCACTCATCATGAAAGCCATCCCAAAAAAATACAAAAAAGTCATGATAAATAGACAAACATATTTCTCTGCATCACATAATGCATGTGTATAAACCAAGTATTCATGGAAAGAAATTCAAATTATTCAAATAATGAGTTAAAGTTTTACTCATGACCCCATTCTAATTTGAGAGTCATATAGAACATTCAATTTAAGGATTTAGTAAAAAATTTAGAGAGTCTCATACACCAATTTGGTGTCTGCCTTTGGGGTGATCTTAAAAATAGATTATTATTTTGTTTATAGATATCATATCTTATATCTTTTACCTGAATGATGAATGAATCAACTATCTATAAAACTTTTCTTAAGCTATGAATGCTTAGCTAACACATTGTAGTGTATAAAATTTGCATTATGTATTAGTCATACACAAATTTTATTGTATAAAATTTTGTATCATACATCAACTATATAAATACTCATTTTACATTTATGATAAAAATTCCTATTAAATTTTATTCTGTAAAATTTTACATCACATATTATTATATAAATGTTTTTCATAAGTCAATGACAAAAAATCCTACACACTTTCATGGTGAATTCTTAAGCATTGAAGTCCCTTCTTTTTAGTGCCGCTCTTATGGTTCTAATAAATGATTATTTTGTCCCTAACCTAACTTTAGTTCCTTATTTAATTAGCCTCAAACCATTTGGAGGTTTCCCATGGCCTTTTCCTTGGCCTCATACCTTAATTGATCACTTTTGACATGGATCACTTTTTCCTAACTAACATGCACAATGTTTGGATTTGAAGGAGCCCAATAATGCCTAAGTAATCTAGAGAAATACCAAATGGGGGATCCACATATTTGGCTTGTGTATCGTTTCTTTTTTATTAAGTTTGGTCAATGAAAATTCCTTATTGCTCCTTATGTATTTATTGCAGGAAGTGTTTTTCATATTGCATTTGTCTCTAGAATTTATGTTAGCTTTTGTTTTTCCTATAGTAAACATGACGCATCTTTTTCTTAACAACATGCACAACTTGATTCATTTTACATGCGGTTAAGAAGTTAATGTCCATAGTTAGACTATTGTAAGGAACATTTTGTATCCTAGATGGGTATAAATAGACCACTCATGTTCTCCTCACTTTCTCTCCTTGAATCTTAACAATTCTCTTTCTTAACTCTCTCTATCCTCTTATAAATTATTGTATAACTCTCATATTCTCTTGGACCCCCATTTTTTTTATCTCTATCATCCCCCTTTCTTGAAGAAGTGTTGTATCTATTATACATAGCCTTCACTTATTGGTTTAAGTCTTCTCTTTTTCTTTTGGAACATGCAAACTAGATCTTGTAGTGGTTTGGAGCATCCCTCTTCATACACTTCAATCACTCTCTTCCTTTCCCTTCAAATGGACATTTTAACAATCATCATGTGAGATACGAGGATTTCTTCCACTAAGGTTGCATGAGCATCATTTATTTTCTTACTTAAATATATAGTGCAAACTTGTTTGTTGCATTTATTGTTTGGTATCTTTAGTATAAGTATATTTGTGGATATAGGGAAACCTCTTAGGTTTTGTAGGAGAATATTAAAAACTCTCATAGACCAAGGAGGTCTAGACCAATTTTTTTTGCTACTTTTTATTTGTATTATTTCTCTTCCAAGAGTTCAAGAGCATTGTTAGTTAGATCCAACATGCTTAATTAAAGGTCATTAGTTCAAGAGCATTGTTAGTTAGATCCAACATACTTAATTAAAGGTCATTACCCACCTAAGGATTCAATTTACCCTCTTTTTATCTTTTATTGTTTGCACACCAAAAGGAAACTGATAATAAACCCTAATTTTTGTTGTTAGGTTATAGGGTAAAGTTAAAGATTCATATATATTATTTAACCTTTCATATTTAGATCGACCCTTAGTCTAATTAGACTACATCGATCACTAAAGAAAAACATGGTAATTAACATACTTTAAGTTCATCTCTTTTACTTTCTTTGTTTTAGTGTTATTTAATATTTTATCTTATTGTTATAATCTTGATAATTAAAAAAATTGCTCTCTAAAAAACCATAGGTTCACTAATTAATATAAACTATAATTTACTTAGTGAAACTTTCCCATCTTACCCTTAGTTTTCTCAACTTCTCCCTATAACTTAGTGGAGACTCCTCTTATACCTATACTAGTCATCCTAGCCAAACTAGCATTTTTTGGTAGGAAGTTGGCTTATTGCGATAATGGTTTTCCCTTAGCCATTCATGGCCCTATCCTAGGGCTAGTTGGCCTCTTACATTGGAATATATCCTTTCTATCTCTTCTCCTTAGGTTGGTTTTATGCATTTATTCCTTAAGGTGTTCAAGAATACCTCCACATATCATATATACTATCATAACATTGAAATTCAAAGTACCCATTTAATTTTCTATACAAAGATGGAGATGCCCTCAAATGGATTACATAACTTGTAAAACATCATTTAAATTTGGTACTTTTACTCAATGCTTGAACATACTCTAATGATAAGATAAGATAATCCATGTCTACAACAATGTTGATGATCCTCGCCTTCTTTATTAACAATTTCAACCCTTTGAATTTGATCTTTGTTTATATTGTAATTATGTTTTTCATTACTATGTTTTGCTTCATACCATGAGATAAACTTACGATGGTGATTTTAAATACATATATAGATTATTATTTTGAATATAATGAAAGGTTCCAAGAATGACTAATGGGAGAAAACACCGACGGGGCTATGAGTCCACCAGAGGGTAAAGGTAAGGAGGTGTAAGGGGGAAATTGACCTATGTTTCATGCTTACTACTATATCCTATCCACAACCTCTTTCATGTGATTGTAATATTAACATTCTATCCTAATATTTATGATATTATAATTATGAGCCTAGTGAAATGATGAATTACTTTTCAAGTAATTATTTTTTTTCCTTAAGTACCCACCTCCTATATTGAAGCAACTAAATGATATATACAACCTCTTTCATGTGATTGTCATATTAACATTATATCCTAATATTTATGATATTACAATTATGAGCATAGTCAAATGATTATTTACTTTAAGTAATTGTTTCCTATCCTTAAGCACCTACCACCTATATTGAAGCAACCAATTCCTATATACAACCTCTTTCATGTGATTGTCATATTAACATTATATCCTAATATTTATGATATTACAATTATGAGCCTAGTAAAATGATCAATTAATTTAAGTAATTATTTCCTATCATTAAGTACCCACCTCCTATATATCATTAAGTACCCACCTCCTATATTGAAGCAACTAATTCCTATATTCAAGCAATAAAGGAGAGTTCAACTAGAAATCTTTACGTCTATCATTAAGGAAGTTGAAGAGTTGGATTATGACTCTTCCTTTACCTCTCATTCATTCATGAAAAAAAATAATTTGAATTAAGAAGAGGAGGATGAGAAAAATGTGACTTATTGAGGAGAGAATATAGTTCTTAATGAAAAAACGAGGAGTTGGAAGTACTTTCTTCAATGTCCTCTACAATTTTGTTGGCTTTTTGGGTTGGTTTGGAAGCTTGTGGTAAAGAGAAGAGTGATATGGGAGATTTAACAACTCTTCTTCTTCCTAATGGTTTCATATCCTGGCACAAGGGTTACATCCACAAAGGATTTTCCTATTGTTGGGAGGAAATGGTTCACCCACAGTCATTTGCGTGGAGCTCATTTTACAAAAGATAAGTCTATTCTTCCTTTTTTTATAAAAATTTCAATCATGATGAAATATACATGCATGTTAGTGTTATTTATTTTTAGATAATGCCATGTAAATTATCTGGATTTCCTTAAGTTAATGGTTTTTGTTATAATTTATTAAATTGCCAAATTTGTATAATATTACATTGATAAACCTCATGCGTGCAAACTGTTTGTAGAAATGCATTAAAAACTAGTTTCAAATTTTTATTTAAATGATGTCATATGAAGTCTAATACATACTAAATTTTTAGGGGAGTTACATAGTACATACCCCACTTTCTCACCAAAAATTAGCCTTTAGTTTTCCTGTATGGCCCTTGAAAATGTAAAATGGATGTCGATGAAATTATACTATAACTTGGCCATATGGTGCCTATTGGAATTCAAATTTTAACATAAAGTGTATGACATCAATATGTACATTCTCACCAAAAATATAGTCATATTTGTTTGTATGACTCCTAAACACATAAAATGAATGTAGATGACACTATACTATAACTTGGCCATACAATGTCCGTTGGAACTAAAATTTTAAAAGCAAGTAAATACCATCAATATTCACTTTATCACCAAATTTCAAAATTATATTCATCCATTTCATTCCCCAAAAGGTGAAAATACATTCAAGTGAAGAAGGGCTACTCAAATCCCCCATACCCTAGACAATTTTTGTTTGTTGCATATGAAAAGTTTTGGAATTTGATGTGAATGATTTAGGAGATTAAATGAGATGGTTATTGATTGGTGTGAACCATGTTTACTCTTACATAGGCCTCTTGAGAGGAGGAGGATGTATCGCACATATTCCTGAAATTATATGAAAGCAAAGCATAGATTATTGTTTAACTATTGTAAATAATTTTGAAGATTATTGTGAGGTATTTACCTCTATTGTATGATGGATTGTAAAACATTTTGGACTCAATACTATGAGTTCCTTTTTTATAAAGGACTTATGCCATTTTATATAACCATGTATTAGTGAATAATGAGGCAATGTCTTTAAATTAAATAATCATTAGGAAAGAAGCTTGTAGATTTAAAAAAATCATTTCCTTATGTTCAGTATGACCCTAATGATCATGGAATCACATTTTTAATTAAGGGAGAAGGGGTTATATGCATGAGCTTAAGGACCTTAACCTTAAACCCTAGGATTGTCTTATTTTGGAGAGAACAAGATCTTCATCTAAGTATTCTAGGGAATTGATGAGTTGAGATGATTGACGAACTTCTAGAAAAGAGTTAATATGTGAATCATATGCTTATGCCTATTGTAATTTGGTTATTCTATCTATGCTGAAGTGTCACCGTCTTAAACAGGTATTATGTGGCAAATTGTGAAGTGTTAGTTATAATTAAATTGAGATATTCAACTCGATTTTGTTGTCTAAAGAAATTACAATCTAAACCTTGCATTTTAAATATGGAAACCTTGACCTTATGTTGACTGGTGCAATCCCAAACTCTATCATAGTAATTAATAAGAAGAGTTTCTATGTTGTAAATGGTATTAATGTGTTTTATTTTGATTTGCATACAATTGTCATCAATGAAATGTTATACCAATATACCCTACTTTTGATATTAAGAATGAAGGTACATTATAGCATTAGTTGTCGTGATAGGTGGAAGAGGTGGATCCATAGGCTCCATTAATGATTATATTGCAACACATTGTTTTCCCAACACCCATAAAAGTAGTAACAAGTTGCCAATCAAGGACATAGTGGATCTACCACTCCGCATAATAATCCTTACTATCACTCAGGTGGCTAGATGTAAAATCCCCCGATTAGAATCAAAGGTTCATATTTATTGCACTATGGAGGGATAGAATTAACGGTCCCTCCTTTAACGGTCTAGGAGGGACTCTATACCGTAGTGAACAGAACCTGTAAACTGAGATTAAAACTCTGGAAATCGAAACTCAAATACCTTTTTCAAGCCTGGCGATAGCCGAATCTATTGACCGTGAGAGATGAGAGTCCTGCAATGGATAATGGGAATTATTAAATAGGATTATGAGGTATCAAAGAATTAATAGAAACAAAAATTATTTTGGAGAGCTAGAAAACAATGAAAATTAAATATGAAAGAGTAAGTCATATGCAGGAAGAATTAACGAAATTAAATACTGAAGAATAAGCATAGGATTAATACTTAGCTTAAGGTTGGAATGGGTGATTTTCCCATCAACGTCGTTGAGCGAATCTATCCATAGCCTGAAGGGGAGGAGTGGATCAAGAGAAGGTTGATGGGTACCCTCGCAAGGAAACAAGGGCCCCGTCATTAGTGTTGTAAATGAGAAATTTTAACCGAATTCTCTGGAAGGTGAATAAGTAAATAAAACAATTATAAACATTTACTAATCATAATGATAAATTTCATACAGTATGGTACATGAACCACAGAGGTGATTACTGCCCAATTTGATAATTGAATTCATTTTTTCTCTCTACGCTGAAGAAATGAAAATAGACAGGTTTAAACACAGAATTCTATAATAGATCGCTTGGAGTAAAATCTTTAAATAAAGTTCGATTTTGGAACATTTACACACAATGGAAGCCTTTTGACTATAACAATTTCTATACAAGTATAAGTAATATGTATAGATTTAGAGTAACAAATTTGCTATTAAACTTTGCACAGTAACAAGCAAGCTTTACCGCATTCATAGCAAATGGGTTACACCGTTTAAATTCGAGGAGAAATAATTCACATAAGCTTTGGATGCATAACTTCCTTCAAAAGAAGACAGTCCAGGACTCATTCCAGTTGTCACTTATGAAACCCAGGAGACTCGTCACATAGTAAATCAAGAATTTAAATATAGACTTACTCCTTCAGTAAATACCATAAGCAGACTTAGGAGTGACTGTAGGAACAAGAGAAATCTTTTTAACCAAGAGATTATCGGGCGAGAGGTATGCCGAGAACATTTTAAACAAAAATGCAAGTGTAATTAAAGCGAAAGAATCTCAAGGTCACAGATCAGCTGATAAAACCCTCATACCTTTGCGAGCAGAGATATTCAACTCAGTAAACTCTATGCCTTAATCCAAGGGTATCATAGAACGAGACCAAGGGTCTATGATTTATTCCTTAAAGATAAACGCAAAACCACTGAAGACCAGGGATAACTTAATAGCACATTTTATTACAGGAAACGGGATTTAATACAGTGAGATAACCAGGGAGTTGTGAATCCTTAAAGAAACCCTGTAAAACCCTAGTTCAAGAACTGAAACCAGAGGAACGAACCAATATGAAAATCTACGTAGAAAAAAAACAACCACTTATAGTTCTCATGTGATGTATGGGTGCATGAATTTAACTTTTCAAGTCCAGTAGGAACACTATAATGCCCATAGCCTCTCCCACCAGTATTCAGAATGGGACTACCACTGTGTTAACCAAGAGTGAAGGAATGAACATCGCACAAAGAAAAAACACCCCACATCTCTGGAGGGAAGTGTTACAATGACCTACCTTGGTTTCCCCAGAGTAGTTTTAGTGAAGGTTACGAAATAGTACCATGTCTTGTGACACAATGGAGGTGGGTGGCTTGTTTTGGACACAGTGGCCGATAGACAGCTCCTGGGAGGTACTGTTGCAGACAACCATTAATGGGTTAGACAAAAAATTTAAATCCGCGTCTGAAATCCCTGATTCGACTTCATACTAAATTATTACATAGTATGAGGGCAGTTATGTAGGGTTACGACCATACCCTCTATTCGCACCATATCTCATTCAGTTGAAGGTCTTACCTTCTGGGTCTATCGTGTTATCAACTCAGATGGGTAACGATTTTCTTTGGGGCATTCGTAACGATGAAAACTAGTAATCATATGACTAGTTCAGCAGTATTAATGATCGGAGTTTTAACCGTAAATACTATACCACGAAGTTCCATTACTTAGACAATTGAGCCACCATCTTATTAATGTCTACGATTTATTCAATAAAGAGCGTATGCAAATGCTTTGGACCCGAATTCATATAATAAATTTATATGGTATATGTAATTTTTATGAATAGAGATAGGGAAAGGCTAGTTGGGTTTTTATAAATTGATTAATATTAACCCTTTACACTTTCTCTAGTGAATAGGAATATTTTTAGCTAGGAGGCTAGGGTATAGTGAATCTATCCCTTAACTATTATATGTGGGTATTGTGTCGCATGGAATAATTTAATTCAGAGATAAATTATCTTATATGTGATATTACGATCGTATCAATGAAATGTTAAATGTAAACCTTGTGATAGTTAATAGTGAGGACAAATCTACCTAAATGCATTAAGTTT
>ML777507.1:868972-882872 GCA_009831015.1 Picea engelmannii
TCTCTCTCTCTCTCTCTCTCTCTCTCTCTCTCTCTCCCTCCTGTTAGCACAAGAATTTACAGCCAAAAGAGGCCTGCCTCTCCATAAGCAACTAAATAACCTATAATGGGTTAAACAAAGAATTTCATCTATCATCTCAAAGTTCTTGGTTATTCTCATCATATGGAAAAGCATAGATATTATGTAGCGCCATGGCGCTGCGGAATTTTTCTATATAGCATGGTCTGCCATTTCACTACCTAAAATGCTACCAAATATGTTAAGCAGTGTAATGATGGCACTATGAATTCTATAGGTTGTTACCAAATCTATTTTCATGTCAGATGCTACCAAATATGTCAACGTTGAAGTGATGTAGCTGAAAATTATTATGGCGCTACCAAATTGCGCGCAAGAACACTGGGATGGCACTACCAAAAGGCGCTACCAAAATTTTGGCAGAGACCAAATTGTGCAGAATTATTTTGCAAGGACGCTTATGCCAGTTTTGAGTGACTAACTTAAAACTTGGATTGTGAAAAATTGAGAAGGTATTTTTGAAACCTGGAGGATTATTTTGTTCATCACATTCCAAATAACAAAAACCTCTCTCGGTTTTCAAAATGTGTTATTTTTTGAGAGATTTTAGACATAGAAGTGGTGCTACCAACTGTTTTACAATGGTGCTACCGAATTTCCTGTAGCGGTCATGATTTTGATATTCACCTCATTGGGAGGTTGCCACTTGTCAAGGAGGATTAAAATGGAATCTCAAGGATAAGTTATATGTCAAGGGACACCTTCGCATAGGATTTATCTCCATCAAATGCCTCATGCAATGAGGTGGAAACAATTTATTAATGACTTCCAACAAATTCCTGAAAATTAACAGTTTGTTGGATTTTTGTCTCTTTGATTGTTGCCACCTATCTCCAAGGATTAGAATCCAATGGAGGAGATGGGATTTGACCTCCTAAAGTTATTTGGATGTTATTTTATATTTAAGGAAGGAGATATTGCTTGGATAAAGGGATTCATGAGCCAAGAGAGGCTAGAGAGAGTAGGAGTAGGCAGTTTTCCTGTGTGTGTTCATTTGTAATCCCATGGGCATTTTATGATTGTAAGCATTAGTGCTTTTGGAGACTCATGAGAGCTATGATTTCATATTGTAATTATTTTGTTTATATATCTTCTTATTTGAATATATTTCAGATTTGAGGATCAAAGGCTGTCAATGATTTATGGATCCTTAAGCAATAGAGGATCTGTTGTATTTTTCCAAACAATCATTATTTATATTCAAGTATTTGTTGATTCATTAAATTGAGAGGATCTCTATTTACTGAACATTCTATCTTATGTTTTCCTTCTTCATTCGTCCACCTATCAGCATATAATATTGTTTTATGTTATGTAGCTTTTGTTCCTTCGATGAGTAGGATGTTTGTGACTCCATTGCCCAATGGTGTAGCCTACTGATCTGCAGTTTTCTACCCTCTCCCTTTCTTTCTCCATATTTTTGATCCACCTACTCAAAACCAAAATTATCTTTTACATTTTGATGGGTGCTGAGCTTACACTTTAGCAGCCAAAGTGTGACTTTCAGTGCTAACATTTTTGGTGTCGTTGTCGAGGATGGATTTAAGCAGATTGAAAAGCTCCCCAGGAAGAACGACACTACATAGCTCCATATTTAGATGGTGACTAAAGTTGGACACCTTCAATACTACACATTCACCATGGTGACTCCACTGTTCAGAATCTGTTCGTGACTCCACGGGAATGAGACAAATTAAATGGCTATGAAGGCTATCCTGACTAGGAGGTTTTCCCCACTCAATTTCTCAACCATAGATGGTTATCCACATCATGTGCCTCAAATTGATGAATGGCAAGATCTGCTGCCCAGATTTTATGAAGGTGAGAATGACAACCTTGTTGATCATGTTCATGAATTTCATGCTTTGATGCAGCAACTTGACATCCATCATAAAGATATATTGATGAAAATGTCCATGTATTCATTGGAAGTCTATGCAAGGAAATGGTATATAACACTCCCCGCTTCTAGTATTTCCTCTTTGAAGGACTTTCATGATGTTTTTTATTCTCATTGAAAGATAATTTATCTAGCAGTAAGAATTTTTGAGAATTGTTGTGAGGGGTATGCATCATATATTTAGGATTCAAGAAGTGATTCCTCTAGCAGTGATGATTAAGGGGATGATTAGAGAGAGAAGGACTTGGATGATGAGTTTCATTATGATTTTCCTAAATTTTAAGAACAAATGGATCATTCATGTCAAAATATAGATCCCCAAGAGAAATATCAATATGGACAATCCATCTTTTCCTTTTCTCCTCCTTTTCTCGATTCTTTAAGTCAAGAGGTCATTTTACTTTTAGAGTTATTGCATCATGACGATAGTGTTGTAGCTTGTCATTGCCGAATTAATAGCTTACCAGTTGTTGTTGTGATCCCTCCTATTGTTAATGAATGATTGTTCCATGATTTTCCAAGTTTTCATGACTATGAGGATGTTTTCATTGAACAACTAGTTGTCCCAGCTATTGTACTAATCCCCTCAGCCATTAATAGTCAAATGGTCATTGATTCACCTTTGTATGATGATTATGAATACGACTTACATGAACATCATATTGAAGACCTTATATCAGAGAAGTACCCTTCCCATCAAAGCAACAATAGCTTGTTTCAACCCTCATGTCATATTTTTGTTGCAAAAAAAGAAGAAAAAGATGACAATCTAAGTTTTGAAGGTGAAAAACTGAGAAATTGGGACCATAAGACAAGCTATGATGAATATCCCTCAAAATCAAAAGATAATACAAAATAATGTAGTTTCCCAGGAACTTCTAATTGTCATGAACTGCCTTATCAACCCCCAATTCCTCTTAAAGACACAAGCTCAGTTTCATCAAGCAACCAAGATCAAATTCCATGTGGTCAGATGAGAGAGGTTGAAATTAAAGAAAGACAAACATCACTAAGACTTTTTCCTAATACACCTCATGATCACGAATTGACCAAGGCCATATGGATTGAGGATGAATTAGAAAATCAACAAGCAATGCAACAACCAAGCACAGTGGAGGAAGGACCTAATGTAATACTTTTCCTTTTCACACAAGGTAATGTTGTAGGGGAAAGTATTGATGATTTTTTTCAGTATCCATTTGCATCCTGTGTGCAAGCAACAAGTAGGCCTAGGCTAATTGATTTATTCAATGGAAAGTGTATTGCCAAATGTTTCTTTGACATGACTTCAAGTAGGAATTATCTCTAGTGCTTAAGGAAGCACATTTCAAAGCTTCAAACAGTCAAAAAAATGATGAAATGGATTCATTGGTTGTTTCATGTAACTTGAATGCTTCATTTTCACAATAATTAGAGTATGTGTGTGCAATAAGCTTGTAGGACAAGCATCGTTTTCATCATTTTTGTCAGTTTCAGTTTTCATTTGCATTTAGTTTCAGTTGAAGGTCATAGATCAAAGCAGATTGCATAGGTTAAAGGTTGGGAGCTACCCTAGGATAAGGTACTGAAACTACAAGAGTTCTTAAAGCCTCACAGGGAGGAATCTATCCCCCATGGAGCCTATATTAGCACAAGAATTTACAGCCAGAAGAGGCATGTCTCTTCCTAAGTAACTAAATAACCTCTAACAGGTTAAACAAGGGATTTCATCTATGAGCTTAAAGTTCTTGGTTAGTCTCATCATATGGAAAATAATAGATATTTTGTAGCACCATGGTGCTGAAGAATTGTCTATATAGCATGGTCTTCTATTTTACTACCTAAAATGCTACCAAATCTGTTAAGCAGTGTAATGATGGCACTATTAATTCCATAGGTTGTTACCAAATCCATTTTCATGTCAGATTCTACCAAATCTGTCAACATTGAAGTGATGTAGCTGTGGATTATGATGGCACTATTGAATTGCATGCAAGCACACAAGATGGCGCTACCAAAAGGTGTTACCAAAATTTTGGCAGAGACCAAATTGTGCAGAATTATTTTGCAAGGACGCTTTTTCTAGTTTTGAGCGACTAACTTAAAACTTGTATTGGGAACAATTGAGAAGTTATTTTTGAAAAATGGAAGAGGTGTTTGTTCATAATAGTCCAAATAAAAAAAAACTCTCTTAGTTTTTAAAAATGTGTTATGTTTTGAGATATATTAGACATATAATTCGCACTACCAACTATTTTACAACGATGCTACTGAATTTCCTGTAGCAGACATAGTTTTGATATTCACCTTGTTGGGAGGTTGCCACCTGTCAAGGAGGATTTGAATGGGTTCTCAAGGATCCATTAGATTTCAAGGGACACCTTCACCCAAGATTTATCTCCATCAAAGGCCTCATGAAATGAGGTGGAAACAATTTATTAATGACTTCCAACAAATTCCTGAAAATTAGTAGTTTGTTGGATTTTTCTCTCTTTGATTGTTGCCACGTATCTCCAAGGATTAGAATCCAATGAAGGATATGTGATTTGACCTCCTAAGGTTATTTGAATTCTATTTTCTATTTAATGAAGGAGATATCTCTTGGAGAAATGGATTCATGAGCCAAGAGAGGCTAGAGATAGTAGGAGCAGACAGGTTTCCTGTGTGTGTTCATTTGTAAGCTTGTGGGCATTTTATGATTGTAAGCATTATTGTTATTGGAGACTCATGTGATCTATGATTTCAGATTGTAATTATTTTGTTTATATATTTTATTATTTCAATACATTGCATATTTGAGGATCAAAGGCTGTCAAGGATTTATGGATCCCTAAGCAGCAGAGGATTTGATGTATTTTTCCCATCAATCATTGTTTATATTCAAGTATTTGTTGATTCATTAAATTGAGAGGATCTCTATTTACTGAGCATTCTATCTTATTATTTCCTTCTTCATTCTTCCACCTATCATCATATAATATTGCTTTCTGTTAAGCAGCTTTTGTGCCTTCGATGAGTAGGATGTTTGTGACTCGATTTCCCATTGGTGTAGCCTACTGATATGCAATTTGATGCACTCTCCCTTTCTCTCTCCATCTTTTTGATCCACCTATTAAAAACCAAAATTATCTTTTACATTCTGATAGGTGTTGAACTTACACTTTATCATTCAAAGTGTGACTTTCAGTGCTAACACCTCCCTCCCCACCTCTCTCTATCTCTCACACACGCACACACATCCACTCTATTTTTTCCTCCCCCCCTCTCTTTCCCTCACTCACTCTCTCTATCTCTCTCTATTGTTCCTCTCTCTCTCTCTCTCTCTCTCTCGTCTCCCCTCTCTCTTTATTTCTCTCTCTTTCTCTCTCTCCCTCTCTTCCCTCCCTCTCCATGTCTCTTTCATTCTCCATANCTCTCCTTCCCTCCCCCTGCTTTGTCTCTCCTTACCACCCTCTTTCTCAGTCCTTCTCTCCAGCCCCTCTCTCTCTCCCTCTCCTTATCTCTTTCTCCTTGTCTCTCCCCCTTCCCTCCCTCTCTCTCTCTCTCTCTCTCTCTCTCTCTCTCTTCATTGGCCTCTCTGTAGATGTCTCTATCTCCCTCCCTTACTCTCTCTATCTCTGTTTGTTTTCCCACCCTCTCTACCCCCCATCCTTATCTACCTCTCTCTCCCTCTCCCTCTCCCTCTCCCTCTCCCTCTCTCCCTATTGTTCCCTGCCCCCCTTATCTCTCTCTCTATCTCTCATCCCTTTTCTCCTTGCCTCCCCCTACACCCTCTCTCCATCCCTCCCTTTTTATGACTCCTTCTTTGGAAACTCTTCTCTCTTCCCCTCTCTCTCTCTTGCTCCTTGTATCTCCCTCCTCCCTCCCTCTATCTTCCCCCCGCTATCTCTCTCTCTCTCCATTCATTCCCCACTATATACCCCTCTTTCTCCCTCTCTTTCCCATCCTCTCTCACCTAACCTCTTGCCCCTCTCTCTCTACCTCCCTCTCTCTCACTCCTCTCCACCCCTTTATCTTTCCATATCCCTCTCTCTCTCTCCTCGTATCTC
Source organism: Picea engelmannii (assembly GCA_009831015.1). Classification (NCBI taxonomy): domain Eukaryota; kingdom Viridiplantae; phylum Streptophyta; class Pinopsida; order Pinales; family Pinaceae; genus Picea; species Picea engelmannii. The sequence goes on from ML777507.1 coordinate 874,979, forward strand.
CCCCCTCACTCCCTCTCTCTTCCACCCCCCTCTCTCAATACCCCCTATATATGTCTCTCACTCCCTCTCTCTCTCTCTTCTCTCTTTCACTCAATTTCTCTCTCTCACTCTTACTCCTCTCTTTCCTTCNTTTTATCTATCTACCCCTTTCCCCACACACACTCTCTCTCTCTGTCTCTCTCTCTATATATATCTCTACCACATTCCCTACCCTCTATCTTTCTCCTTGACTCTCCCCCATCCCTGTGTCTCTCTCCCCCCCTCCATTTCTCTCTCTCTCCTCCCTCCCTCTCTTTATATCTATACCCCCTACCCCACCCTCTCTCTCTCTATATATTTCTCTCTCTCTCCTCTCCAAAATTCCCTATTCTTTCATTTTTCCTTATTCATAAGCCTATGCTAATTATATAGAGAGAACTGTGAGAGAAGAAGGATATGTGGAAGCAATTGGAGCTTGGTGAAGAGGAGCCCATGACCAAGTTCGAGGAGTAGTCACCAATCTCATTTTGTAAGTGACTTTGTGAGATTAATATAAAGAAGTACTTTTTTCGTCCCGCCATATGATGTGTTCAATCTTTATGTTTGACTTACATTTTATTATGACATATAACCCACTAATTTGTATATAAGATGCATGTTCGTAGTTTCTTGTTTGTTATTTGGTGAATGTAGGTTAGCCTTGGGAGGATACTTGCAATCGAGAAGAGACCGAACACAAAAGGATGAACACCAGATACAGAGTTTAAGGTAGGACTACCAGATCCTTATACTTTGTATTTTATGCATGAATGTGGGGTATTGTTGGGATAGTTGTTAAAAGTAGGAGACTTTAGATGGTTATCTCTTCTTGCACGTTTGAACCCTAGTCTAGTCCATAGGGGTTTTTTCCCACTACAGCAGAATTGGCGACCATACTGGGGAAGCCTCTAGGGTTTTCTGGGGAGGTTTTTGGGTGTTTTAATTGGTTTGATTACCTTTTTTGAGTTTTTTGTAATTTTCTGAGTCTTTAATGGATTCTAGTATGTCATACCAGTACCCCCTTCTTGGTCAGCTTGACTATTAGTTTTCTTTTTGGGAAGTTACAGAGGTGTACGCAGCCTACAGTGGGTCTACACCTGTACATACATGCCCTACCTTTGGACAACCCACATACATACAGAGGTTTCTTAAGTGTTAGTAGCGTGCTTGTGTCAGGAAACTTTTTCCTTAAGAAGGGGAAGTCAACCTCTTCCCTGATTGAAGTCACACTTCTCAGGGGTTTCTTGATATAGTACTGGTCTTTTTTGTTACAGTCTTTAGCCCGGGTTTGACATCAGTTTCTTTATCTTTTTAAAAGATTTCTTGTGTTTCCTAGCACTTTTAACTTAATTTTGGCTTGAAATTTTAAGAAAAATGAGGTGCATTCATCAGTTTCTTTTAGAATCTTTTGTTATTTCTTCTTTGATTGGAAGAAAATATTTTAAAAAAAAACTTAGCTTGTTAGGTCTCTTTCCTTATTGTCATTTTCTTTGCATTGTTATTTGAAAAAGAAAAAGAAATTAACATAGTGTTTTGTTTTCTTCTCATCTTAAAATCATTTCAAAAGAAAATTAAGAAATATAATACTTCTTTGCTAGTGTTCATATAAGTTTCATTTTTCGCAAGTCTTAAAAACATTAGTTGCACTATCGCATCCCTTTTGAGTAAATAAATCTAGTAAAAAGAACGCTAATCTAAAATTAACTAGAATTTTTATGTTTGTAGGGTCAATCAATTAGTTTAGGCTAGAGCCTTGATTTAGGTTGGAGAGGAAACTCATCAAGGATATAAAATAAACATACAAGTCTAAGCTAGGGAGTGTAAAAATTCCAGTAAATGTGGAAGTTATCCGGGACCCCCCTCTAACACAGGGGCTAAACACAAGGTCGCGTGTGGAAAGGTAGCATAGATAACCCCTCCAAAGCCAGACCAAGCATAGTGGGGAACACATATTGAGGACTTGTCGTGGGATACTATTGGTTGCATTTTCCTATAGAGCTTCGTGGACCCCGAATTCATTCGGGATCCTTAGTTGTCTTCTGGACCACTTGCTTCAGATACCCTCAGTAGGTTTTAGGGTTAGTTACCCTACTCATTGCGGTCCACCTGACTATCGACTATACCTGCCTCGTGACTGTTCGCAAGATGGAAACTTAGTTGCCTTTATTTTAGGGACTTACATAGGTGACTGCGGGGGTATACCATGGTAATTAGGGAAGACGTCGGGCCACACTTTTCAGAGTATACCCGGAGGGTGATTCAGTGTTCGAGTTTCACTTGCACCAGTAAGTTTCTCTAGTGTTGGCTGGCATAACTGTTCTTCCTACTAGATAATGGTCTACTTGATTTTCCTTTAGGAATATTTAGTGTGTTCTCTGTGTTCCTTAGTTTTCCATAGTGAGTTAGTCAGTCATTTGTTTGGGTCTCTGACCTAGGGTGGTATATTGCCCACTCCATTGGTTGTGAGGACTTTTCGGTCTCACGCTTAGAAATGTGGAGCCGCCTCTTTATAGGCATTGTTTTGATAACACTGGCTTGTCGGAGTCAGTGTGTGAGACTTTTAGGGACTTGAATGATCCCACAAGGGGAGAACCTATGCATAATATATTCATGGCTAAAGTTCCCGATGATACCAACCAAGGAACCCCTTCGCAAGGGGATTCTTGTGATTTTCGCCTCTTTGGAAACGTTGGTGTCCCTTTGATGTCCACTTTGTACATTCCTGGGTTGAATGTGGGACTACCGGTCTGGTTGGGTACCATTCCAAATGTCCCAAATTCTCTTGACACTTCTCAGTTAAGAAATTTATGTCATGGGCACAATGTTGGTGTTCCTTCGTAAACGAATTCTTCTCCTCCTCCTTCTCCGACCTCTAGTGAAAGTATAAATGAAATAGAAAGAGGAAGAATAGGAAGAAGAAGTCACCAACCTCTGCAAGTCATGTTGGAGATAGGTCATCAACCTCTGCAAATCATGTTGAATACCAACACCCAGCCTCTACAAGTCATGATGGGGGAAAACACCCAACGTCTACAATTCATGTTGGGGGAAAAAGTCGAGTCATTGCTAGTCATATTGGAAATATGTTTGTAGACTCTGCAAGTCATGCTATTGACCCATCAACAACCTTTGCAAGTCATGTTGGAGATGTGAAACCAACCACTTCTATTCATGATGGGGGAATTAATTCTGTTGAGCAACCTAGATGGATAGGACATAAGCCTAAGTTCCCTTGTAAGATTTGCAAGGGATATCACCTCACTCTTTTATGCCTTGGCCTTCCAGAGGTACGAAGATTATTGTCCTTCTCTGAAATCTATTATGATTCTGAGTCTTATGATGTTTTCTTGCAACATATTCAGCCATCGGTTGAGAAAGTGGTCATGCTGATGCAGTCATCAGCTGATCCCACTCCTATTTTAGGGGGTGAGATGCCTTTAGACCATGTAGTATCACAGTGTATTTAGCCATTGGTTGATAAAGTGTTCATGTAGATGTAGTCTTCGGCTGATTCCACTCTTCTCTTGGAGAGTGTTGAGTCTACCAAAGTAGTCACGTCGTTGCAATATTCGACTGATCCCACTCTTCTCTTGGGGAGTGATGTATCTACGGACTATGTTTTTAGCATTTATAGTTTAATACTTTCAAAACAAGGGGGCATTACACTCACTTCAAGCACACCCCTTCCAATCCCTAGGATTGTTTCCTTTGATTGGAATGATATTGTTGAGCCTCATCTTCCTTCTTCTACACCTTTTCAAATAAGGGTTGAAGTTAATTCAACAAACATTTATCGATGTATTATGGATGAAGGAGCTTCTGCAAGTATTTTATCCTCCTCGGCTTGGAAAGTCTGGGGATCTCCTGAGCTTATGTCTACTTCGCATGAGATGTTGGAATCTAACAGACATCCTAGTGAATATTTGGGGATTCTTCCTCAGTTTCCTATCTCATTAGGTGGGAAGGCAGTTCTTGTTGATGTTATTGTGGTGCAAGGCCCGTTAGATTTCAATATGCTTCTCGGGCGCGATTATGTATATGCTATGAACGTTGTGGTGTCTATGCTCTTCCAGGTGATTCATTTCCCTCATAATGAAAGCATTGTCACTATCGACCAGTTGGCATATAATAATCACCATCCTAAATTGGCATTAGTTCAGGCTTCCCCTTTATTTGTTCCTAGTGGTCGCATAGAATCTACCCTGCCACGAGTTAATTATGTGGCATCTGATCCTCGGTGTTTAATTGCTTCTGAGCCGGAACCTGTGCAATCATTTTTTCCTTCTTGAGACTTGGTATGAGTAATTGATCCATTTGTCTATCCAATGGGGGAATGGGAGCCCTTTCTCCCCCCTCTTGGTCCAAGTGATCTTGAGTCTCCTTCTGAGTCTGATCTCATTGTTTATAGATCCTCAAGCCCTCATGCTTGTGATTCTTCGTTGATAGACTTTGCCAGTCCTGGCCAGAGCCTCCATCATCATATGAAATATGGTCAGTTTACTTCACCCTTTAGGACTGTCGACCCTCATTTGCACAATTTCTTATATTTTGAATTGCCTTCATATGAGGCTATCCTTGAAGCCATGACTACGGTTTCTATACCATGGGAGGACTTACACCATGGTTTGTGCTTTCTTCCCTTTTCGGAGACTTTCCAAGTTGACTATCGAAGAGACTCTTGGTCTGAGCCTAGCAATGGACTCTACCTGAACCAGTTTCATACATGAGTCATAGCCCCCTAGGGTCTTCATTAAGCCATTTTCAGACTCTCTAAACATGAAAATATTGTCGAGCGATCTTGTTGTCCTTCACGCTCGCCAACCTAAAATTTGAAGTCACGTATCTCCGACGGTATTTTACCCCCTTTTCGGTCTGGATGGTCAATTTTACGAACAAAGGTACACTCTAGGAACTTCGGTTTTCTAGAAGCGTATTCTCAGGTATAAGTTTAACCCTTTTTCAGGCCTAAGGGACTAAATTTATGAAAAATGATCCCCCACGGAGTCCATAGTTAAGCTCTTTTCATTATCCCTAAAATTGAAAAGATTGTCGAGTGACCTTGTTCCTTCACACTCATTAAAATAGTCCAGAAGAACATCCCCTATGGACTCCTTAAAATTGAAAAGATCGTTGAGTGACCTTGTTCTTTCACACTCGTTAAATTGGTTCAGAAAAACATCTAATGGCACGAGTTTAGCCCTTTTTCCGGCATGTAGATTGAGGAAAAAGGTACACCTCGGGAGATTCGTTTCGTCGGGAGAGTTCTCCTCAGCAAATTTCACTTTTTCGGGCTAAGGAGACTAAATCTAGAAAAAGGCAATGAGTCCATAGTTAAGCTCTTTTCAGACTCCTTAAAATTGAAAAGATCGCCGAGTGATCTTGTCTTTGTCACACTCATTAAAATGGTTTCGAATAGATGTCTTTTCGGTGCTAGTTTATCCCTTTTTTGAGCCAACTAGACTATCTTAGAAAAAGGTACCCCAGTGGAGTCTTCTTTTATGTTTTTTCAGACTCTCTAAAAATGAAAAAAAACCGAGCTTACCTTCTCTGGGCTCGTAAAAAATAAATTGAAGGGGGTTTCATCGTGTCCTGCTAATCACATTTGCATTTGTGTGTTTCTAGCCTAATGCTGACTCCATGTTTCTCTCAACTAAACCTTTGAAGCATGCCTTATACACAAGCCTTCTGTCACTTTGTCTTTGCGATCTGACACCTTTACCAATGGAGGAATTTTCCTGAGTGTCATGTTTCCTACCCATGTCTCCTTGCTATGAGCATTAGTGTGTCCCTTGCACTTTGCGACACTCATTCCTCCTTTGTAACATAGCATTATTTTATTCTTTTTCAACCTCTCCAAAATATTGAAAAAGACAAAAAAAAATCAAATATACCCCAAAAAGAGGATGGGAAAAGTATTTTCATTTTATGGCAGCACAATGAGTCGCCCTTGGACAAATCACATCCTTTCATTTGTTTGTCAATATTTGAGATTTAATATGACCTTAGGAAGTTGTTCTTGTAACATAGAGTTGTGTCTTCCTCCGTTTGGTTATTTTTCAAAACATATGGAGAGTTTTTGTTGCCTCCTGCATCGTGAACTTATGTAAATGTCTTGTTGACTGAGTCTGATCATCAATCATGCTATTATCCAAGGGAAGTTTTACCCAACTTGAGTCGACCTTTCTATAGTTTGTCTCTTGACCTCATGCCCAACCATCCCTAAATTCCAATCAAGTCCTTATTCGAAATCAATGAAATTATTTTTCTGATCACCAAGATCCTCTTGTTTGTTCCCCGATGAGCCGTCGAAGACCTCTTGGTAGTGAAGTCATACACTCACATTACACTCCTACCTGAGTTTTGAAGATCTTGACGTTGTTTCTCGAGCTATGAAGACCTCATGTCCAGCCATCAGACATTATTGGCTTGTTGAAGATGGATACTATACAAGTATATATTTGATTTTGAGATGTAGATCCACTGTGTATTTCTCGCGACTACACTTTATATATTTATATGAGATGGATCTGTAGTGTAATTGATTGGAAACCATGATTTATTTCATCCCGAGCATGGGTATACTCGCCTCAGTGAGACAATTGTTATTTTGCAGATGGCACCTCCCGAACTCTGGTCCCGGGCTCACTCACTTTGTATGTTGGTGAATATTTGTAATGTATTTTGGCCATCAGATGCTCTTTTGACCTCACACATTAGGGGGCATTTGTTATAACCCTAAATTTCACCATATATGCATACCTGACATCAAGCCATCTTACTTACTATTTTTTACAAGCCAACAGTAAACAACTCTTCTTAAAAACATTATTTTTAAAGATGTATGCACCCTGCACCACTAATTCCTGCGTGCGTACACTAGCTGCACCATTACAGCCTGCGTATACCCACAAAAAGTGTAAAAAATAAAAAGTTGCAAGGGATTCATTGAGGTTACAGGCTATTGGGTAGTTTCCCAACTAATTCACTGCCTATAGCCCGTCACCCAACCGAATAACCATCCTTTTTTCACATAAAAGGAGGTGTTGGGGTCTCATTCAAAGGAGAAACATAGAAACAATGAAACTATTCCCATTTCATTTTCCCCCCTTGCCCCAAGAATTTGCAGCCACATTGTGATTTTTGAGCCAGAATTCCCTATTCTTTCCTTTTTCCTTATTCATAAGCCTATGATGATTCTCTAGAAAGAAGTGTGAGAGAATAATGATACATGGAAGAAGTTCGATCTTGGAGAAGAGGAGCCCATGACTAGGTTCGAGGAGTAGTCATCGATCTCATTTTGTAAGTGACTTTGTGAGATTAATATAAAGAAGTGTTTTTTTCATCCCGCCATATGATGTGTTCAATCTTTATGTTTGACTTACATTTTGTTATGACATCTAACCCACTAATTCGTATATAATATACATGTTCGTAGTTTCTTGTTTGTCTTTTGGTGAATGCAGGTTGGCCTTAGGAAGAGACTTGCAGTTGAAAAGCGATTGAACACAAAAGGATCGACACTCGACGCGGAGTTTAAGCTAAGACTACCGGATCCTTATACTTTGTATGTTATGCATGAATGTGGGGTATTGTCATGATAGTTGTTAAAATTAGGAGACTTTAGACTGTTAGCTCTTCCTACACGATTGAACCCTAGTGTAGTCCATAGGGGGGTTTTCCGACTATAGCACTCTCTCAACCATTCCCTCCCTCCCTATATTTCTCTACCCACTGCCCCACCCTCTCTCTTCCTCTCCGTCATTCTCTCTCTCCTCTCCCTCTCACTCTTTCCCCCTCCATCCCTCCCTCTTCATCCCCCTCCATATTTATCTATCTCTCTCACCCCATATCTCTCTCTCTCTCTCACCATCTCTCT
>ML777507.1:897478-912076 GCA_009831015.1 Picea engelmannii
CCACTACTCTCTCCCTCTCCTTCTCTCCGTTACACATTATTTTGGTCACCTCAGTGATCACTTGACAACATGTTTTCATGTTCCCTTAAAATTATTAAAAGAGAATTTCTACATGACAAAAGTGATTTCATTTCCTCTTCCAAAAACCATATGAATGAAGGTCGTCACACCCTTATCTATTCATAGGGTGCGACGATGACTAATCATCGCATGTTGCACTATAATTTGACTACGACGTCATCGCAGGCTGCTAAGTATGCAAGGTGCGACGATGCTTTATGCTTGGGAAAGGTCAAATTTCACGATTTTTCTAGAAGGGGATCTTCTAGAAGATGAGGTGGCCTCCGATCGGTTTGGATCTTACTCGCTTCTATGATTTGGTGGGATCATCCTAATATCCTCATCCATCTCTCTTTCACACTATATAAAGAGGGATCTCTCATGGAAAAGGATAAGGTTGAATAGGCTAACATTTGTATGAAGAGTTATACTTCAAATTGTTCTTGAGAGATTTTCTTTAGTTCTACAAGATACAGGTGGATATTGTTCATTCAAAGGCTTTGGAGCAAAGGTGTGTGTGTTAGAGAAAAGAGCCATTGAAAGGGGACCTTGTGACATTAAGTATTTGGTTGTATTGTTCACTTTCAATTTAATATGATACAACGATATGTTTCTTTCCCATAAAACTAGTCTTGCTTTATTGTATGATTCCTTGATCACATACATAGGTTCTTGTTGAGTATATTATGTTGCTTTCACTTTGGTTGGCTTGTGTTCCCTTACAGGTTCAATACCACAGGAGAATTGGAATGGATCTAGGATGGAAATGGAAAGAGGAAATGAAATTTAAAAGGTATGTTGTCTATCTCTTGTTAGCTAGTAAACTCAATAATTAGAGCTTAGGGAAAGTCTTATATTTTGTTCTATTTTGTTCTAGTTTCCAGTGGGATATAGGGATATCTGTTTATGTCCGCATTTACCAATTAGTCCAATAACAAAATTGGCGACCATACTCGAGATACAAATTTCTTTTGGTTTTTTTATTTTTATTTACTTTTATCCTTCCTTCTTTTGGTTGAATTATTTCTCTGAGTCTATGGGTGATCCATCTGGATTCCCTAGGTATGAAAGTTTAGTTATATTTTTTGTCTTTCTTCCATTTTTTCCTTAGTTACAGAGATCATCACACTGTACTATATAATCAGCGTGCGACGATCCTCTGATGTCGCACCCTAATTTTGCAAAACAGTGAGACGACGTCACACTATTCTCTATTGGCAGCCTGTGATGACCTTAAATCATCCCACTGTACCCCATTTTCATCCTGCGACAACCTTAGCTCGTCGTACTATACCCTAATATCATCCTGCGACGATTCCTGTAGGAATTGTTGGAATGAGCCAATTTTTCTTTTTTCACCCAATTTTGCCTTATTTTCCTAGGATGACCTTCTGATACCAGTGTTTTATTGAAATTTATGAGTTTAAAACTTATGTTTGATTGGGTTTTAGGGATTGAAAGTATTTCATTGTAAATTTAGCAAGTTTTTCTTTTGATTCTTGTCGTAAGGGTATAATCTATGGATCTTGATCTGAGTGTTTGTTTCACAAAGGGCTTTGATTTATTTGAGGTTTTGGTTTGATTTCACTTTCCATATTGTTTTTTGATTGAAAGACATTTTTGTTTGCATTTGGAAAAACGCTTTCTTATCTTTTTCATTTTTGTCTACATTACAAGCTTGATTTGGGAATTGTGTTGAGAGTGTGTTAATTTTCTTGGATTACACTTTCCTTTCGCCATTACATCTATGATTTGATTTAGGAAAGGAATAACTGAACTCACTTATTCTTTTTAATAATCTTTCATAATAAAATTATTGCATTCAAAATACTTAATTAAGAGAGAATTTGGAAAATTTTGTAGTTCATGATTGTTTGGGATTTTGTTCATTCAAGAATTGAGAAATTACTTTTTGTAGCCTTTGTACTTCAAAAGAAATACCTTCTCCCTACTGTAATTAGACTTCATCGAATTTAAAGATTCCATATTCATATATTCTTTCATTTTATTGGGTCAAGGTCACAACATCATCAGTTTCATTCCCATCTCCCTTTTGAGTAAACAATAACCTTTAAAATACAACATAATTTTAAAATTTATTAGAAACTTTTATTTTCTAGGAATTCTCTTCACCAACATTAGCTAGGATAGAGCTTTGGAATAGGTTGTAAGGAACACTCTCCAAAGAATCAAAACACACAATAGTATCTTGTGATAGGGAGAGTTCAAATCCAATTGCTACGTTTTGTCCTGGGAAGCCCTTCTAACACAAGGGTCAATCATGAGGTCGCATTAGGACTGGAAGAGTTACTCACCCTGGTTTGTTGGTCTTAGTGTATATATTTCACGTATTATTGGGGGTCACTTGAGAGTATACCCACTATTATGTATGGGAGCTTCTCAAGTTGATTTCGGGCTAGATACCCTACCTTTGCACGTCGATTGGACTGTCCACTGTTTCCCCATGCATCATTGTCTTAATTGGTAACCTTAGTAACCTATCTCTTTAGGTTATTTACATGAGGTGACTATGGAGGGGCAAGTCTTCAAGGTACCAAGAATCGACATTGGCCAAACTTACTCAAGCTCCTTGGAGGGTATACCCACGATTATGTGTGGGAGCTTTCACTAGGGTGTAAGTCTGTTAAGTAGGTTGTCAACGTAAATTTTCCACCCTCTTTATCCCTACCCCTTCTTATATTGATTTTGCGACATCAGATTTCATCACCAACTAGTGACTTCGAAATAAGAAGGTTTGTTTACTTGGTTTGATTTCTAGATTTTATTAGTGAGTGTTGTTTGTTTCTCTAGTTGGCCATAGATTTATTTTGTTCTTTATTTGGTTCAGCCAACATCGGCCTTCTCCGTTCACGTAGGATGCAAGGGCTACCTATGGAAGATCTGGAAGGTTACCTCCCTTTGCTTCCTAACTCACTAGAAGGTTGTCCCAAGGGAGCAGTCAATAATGAAGTAGCTTCTTAAGTTGGAATTTCACACTCTTTAGAGGGATTCAGAATTGTTTCGACTTCTTTAGAGGCATTTAGACTTCCCCAAAATTCGTTATTGAGTATTAGAGAAGACACACATTTTCTCCGGATGAACTCATCGGGAGAAATTATTGTTGTTGAGAATACTGAAGTACCTACTGGACCTAACATAGGCTTTGGAGTAGACGATCCACTTTTTCAAAGTGACTCATTTAGAACCCCAGATCAAACTGCTGGAATTTTTAATCCTAGTTCTTCCCCTTCTTCAATGCACGATCTTTTTGGCACACTAGGAATGCGTTCTGATCAACCTATGGCATCACAGATGCTTGAAACGTTTGTTACCTATAAAGTACCTTTAGATCATTTTACTGGAATCACTAGTAATGTCGCCACAGTTTTAGACCAATTGTTGTTTGGTTATCACTCAATTCTTACTCTCCAGATGGCCCATTCTACCATGGTCCCACAAGCTACGACTATTTCTACCAAAAATGTGGTTATCACTCAAGATTCTATTGGAACACCACTTCCTCTTAGACCAAATCCATCACTTACCCCTGGGTATAATGCTTTGAACACTTACATTGCTATTCCTACTTAGAATTCATCTAAAGGGTCTAAAATTTTTGTTCCTCCTGAGTATAATGCGGCTAGTCAGTTTGTTCCTACATCTACCTAGGTTCTCTCTGGGGGGATTTACGTTCCTCCTCCACCTTTGTTTGGAGGATCTAATCATCCTATCCCTAGTGGATCCAATATAGTTGGAGGCACCAGTCATTCTGTCACTTTTGGTTTTCAGATTCCTGTTGGAGGTCAACCTCAAGTTGGGGGGAAACCTCAGATTAGGGGACAACATCAACTTGGGGGACAACCTCAAGTTGCAATCCATCACCCAGTTTATGGAAACAATATACTTGTGTTACAATCTCAACCTTGGAATCTTCCTTTCCAAGGGAATCAACAACCGTCTGGGGGGACACATCCTCAAGTTAATTATTTTGTACCCCTAATCTCTGTCAACTATATCTAGGTTCTATGAATCCTACTTGGGGTCAAGACTTTCAATGTAATGTTCCTTTCCAAGGGAACATACCTAATATTAATCAAAACCCTCCACAACCAAATATGTTAGAACTGTCTAACTATCTACAGACTACTTATGGTCCTACTGGTATACCTACGTGACTTCCTCCTCAAAACTACCAGTTTCCTCAAGTGAACAGAAAGTTTCATTTTCTAGCCACTTTGGATTTACCGGATTTATCTAGGACTTTGAATGATCCTATTTTGCATTCTCCTTATTGGCCCATCATATTGACCAAATTACCATTTGAGATTCCTAAGTTTGAAATTCGATCATGAAAAGACTCAAATAATCATGACATGACTTTCCATATTTGGCATTTGTCCAACTCATTGATGGATGACTCCATAAGATTACGACTTTTCCAATGAACTCTCAAAGGTTCAACATCCAAATGGTACATTGAGTTTCCGCGAGGATTCTTTAATGACTTCAATACCCTATCCATGGATTTCTTAATGCATTATCAATTGCCAATTCGATATGAGACAGGAACCAAAATTTTGAGTTCTTTTAAACAATCCTCTTCCAATCATATTTCTTATCATATCCATGAGGGGAGAAGGAGAAGACGCTTAATAAAAGTTCCCCTTCCTAGTCAAATTTTGGTTGAGTGGTTTACCAAATCACTCATTGGGCCCATAGCCAATGATGTGGCCATGGGTGGTGTTGGCACTAAAGAGAAGGCGATTAGTGATGCTCAATATCTAGATCTCATTTATTCACAAATGTGCACACTTTACGACTTGATCCCTGATGCTCCTCCTCTCTCTATGAATCCTATCCCAACACTTCTAGTAGCTTCTCATGATGTTTATGGTGTCATTGGAACCTTTCATGCTGATACTTAGTCTTCACATGCCAGTCATACCAATCCCAAGTCTCCCACTTATAACGCACAAAATACTCCTACTCCTACTCCTCCTTCTGGTAAAACTTCTGAAGTTAATTCAGTTCAATATACACCTACCAGTAAAAATAAAAATAGAAAGAAAAGGAACGATACAAAAAAGGATGACAAAAATAACAATAAACAATCTGATAAGCCCAAAACACAAATAGTTGATGATAAAGATAAACATAAACCTTGTTACCCTTCCCTTATTTGTGGTCATGATCATTATACGAAATATTTTTCGTGAGGTGTTGAGGTTACTAAGTTCCTGCAAGGGACCGGGAAGCCTTCTACACTTGCCATCTTGTCACAACCATTTCCTTCTCAAAAGCAGGCCCAATTGGTCATTCAGGACCAACCTTCTCCTTCTACCACGTCTTATGTCCTTATGTGTACTAGTGACTCCAAGAAGAACAAAGTTGTAGTCCCAACTTGAGCCAAATATTATTCTTCGTCGAAAGAGAAAGTTAATGATATACCAACTTTGTTGGTTCAACCTCCTCCCCCAACTTCACCTCCAAACGATCCTCTTCATCTCGAATGACTGGGTCTCTATACAATTCTTCATCCTCCTCCCAAGGGTGTTGTTCAAATGTCTTCATTTAATCGTCACACACATGCTACCCAAAACTACAACATTGTAGAACACATTGCGCAAGCACCTTCTGTGATGTCGTCTCTCGAAGTCCTTCAAAGTTATCTTACTCAATGGAAGGAGATGTTAAAGGCTATTGGTGGAATTGATCCTACCGATGCCAATTTGATAATATTTGACTTGGAAGATCATATTCCAAGGATTCCTCCTCAATTAGCGTTTCATATCCAAGTTGTTGTGTAAAACAAAAATATATGTAGAACCATTATTGATGAAGGAGCCTCGACTTGTGTTATATCCATTACTTGTTGGAAATCTATCATATCTCTTTCCCTTACCGAGTTGCACAATACTCTTAATGCCTTCAATGGTATAGGTTTTAAACCTTATGGTGTTCTTCCTTCATTGTCTATTATGTTAGAAGGTAAATCGGTCAATGTCGAGGTTGAGGTCTTTGATGCACCTCTTGATTATAACCTTCTACTTGGCCATAGCTGGATTGGTTCCATGCGTGCAGTTGTGTCTACCCTTTTCCGTGTGTTACGTTTCCCACACCAAGGAAAGGTCATTACTGTTGACCAATTGGACTTCTTTAATTCCGATTCGCATACTAGCAATGTGCCTTTTATCTCAAAAACACCTCCCGGTTATGAGAATGTTGGTGTGCATCTCTTAAAAGATTCAACCTTGATGTGTACATTTCCTATTCCAACACTTGATATTCCTCCTCCTTTTTTCGCTTCAATTAACATGATCTCAACTGGTGTTCGTGAAACCCCTAAGTCATTTGACCCATGGGTAGTACCTCACTCTGGTGATTATCTTTGTTACAGTGACATAATTCCTTTAAGTCTGGTTGAATCCTCTTATCAAGATATTCAATCAACAACTTCTTCTCCTCCTTATCTATGTTATACATATCCTAATCCATTTCACGTGATATTTCCTACTTATGAGATGATCATGTTAGTGATGTCTATGGAAGATACTCCATGGTACAATTGGCATCATCATTCTATCCTCTTCCTAGAATGTGATACCATAGAGAGCTACCAATGGATTTTAATTCCGTCGACTGTTGTTGTTATTGCTTTTGTCCGTGAGTCAACACACAATGTTTTGTATGAAGGGAACTTGAGAAATATTTCACCTACCATTCCTCTTGACATATCGATTAAACCCAGAGTCGTGGAAAATTTTCATAGCGACGTCTCATGTTCTACTGATGAGATTCCCACTTATAAAGCCCCTTTTCAAGAATTTCATGACATTTTTTCCTGGAGTTATGAAGAAATGTCGGGTATTGATCCCGATATTGTTATGCATGAGATTAAAACTTATTCGGATGCTAAACCCATTTGGTAGAGACTTGACCTATTACATCCACGTAAAGCTATTTTTATCAATCTTGAAGTTGAAAAACTTCTTAAAGTTGGCTTTGTCTATCCCGTGGCTTTGACCGATTGGGTATCCAATCTTGTTACAGTAAATAAGAAACAAGGCATGATTCGTGTTTGTGTAGATTATAGGGATATAAATAAATATTGTCCTAAGGACAATTATCCAACCCATTTCATTGACCATATCATTTATGACTTTTCCAGGAGTGAAATCTTCTCCTTGATGGATGGTTTCTTCGACTATAATGAAATCAATATTTTACCAGTGGATCAACACAAGATTGCTTTTATTTTCCCTTGGGGAACCTTCACCTACCGGAAACTACGCTTTGGTCTCAAAAATGATGGTGTGACTTTTCAGCGCGCTATGTCTTACGCTTTTCATTACATTAAGCACATTCTACAACCCTATATGGAAGATATACTGGCACATTCCATGCATCATCAATATCACCTGACACATTTGCGGGATATATTCCTACACTGTCATTATTATTGCATATGTTTGAATCCACACAAATGCATTTTTTTTTGGAATCCGACCAAATTCTAGGTTTTATTGTGTCTATACATGGGATTCGAGTAGACCCCTTGAAGGTTGAGGCTATCCTTAATCTACCTCCTCCTTCCACGCTACGCCAACTCCAAAGTTTGCAAGGGAAGGAAATTTTTTTACGCCAATTCATTCTGAATTATGGAGAATTAACGAAAGGATTTACTCGACTTCTCAATAAAGGTTACGATTTTGTATGGGACGATACTGCAAACAAATTATTTGAAGATTTTAAACTTGCCTTAACCTGTACACCTCTATTGTTTCCCCCTGACTGTAGCCGAGATTATTTCTTGTACTTTGTTGCTTAGGACTCTACCATTGCTATGGTCTTAGTCTAAGAGGATGATTCACATGATAAACATGTGATATTCTATTTGAGTCAGAGTCTCACAACTACCGAAACCAAATACCTACATGTGGATAAGATGGCCTTGGCAGCTGTTCAAGTTGTTCAACATTTTCATCACTACATCTTATTATGGAGAACCAGAGTCATTTATGATTGCAACTGCATGCAACATATCCTTACTTGACAATTGCTAGGGGGAAAGTACTTTCAATGGATAGTTATTATCTAGGAGTTTGATTTGGATTTTGAACGTGCCAAGTCAAAGAAGTCTCTAGTTTTTGCCAAATTGATATGTGACCTTCCCTATATTGAGACATAATATGTGGCAGAGGACTCCTTACCTATCAAATCCCTCTTTCTGAATAGTTTTGATGACGTATGGTACAAAGATATTATCATCTATCTACAGACTCAAACTTTTCGGACTGATATTTCTAGTACAGATTGTCATTGTATATGGTATCAAGCCCAACAATACATCATCCTTGGCGATACTGTTTACTTCCGTGGTATTGATTCCATATTTTGATGATTTCTCACCTATGATGAAGCTGAGAAAGCTTTGAATGACTGTCACTATGGAGCATGTGGAGGTCATATGTCTGGGTATGCCACTACCCAAAAGATATTACGAGATGCTTATTTTTGGCCTTCATTATCTAAGGATTTCATTATTGTCATCCAAAAATGCCACGCTTGTCAAACTTACAACAATAAGATCTGATCTCACCCTGCTCCTCTTCACCCTATAGTTTCCATTGTTCCATTCTCCAAATCGGGCATTAAATTCATAAAATGTAACCCTCACTCGGACAGGGGGCATGGATACATTATTGTAGCCTTGGATTATTTCACTAAATGGGTTGAGGCAATTCCTACATTTGATAACACCAGGAAAAATGTAGTGTTTTTTATATTCAATCATATCATTTCTAGATTTGGTGTCCCTCAAGCCATCATTACTGATCACGGTAGTCATTTTTGTAAATTTATGATGTCTGAAATTACTGAAAAGTTCGGTCTTCACCATGAAAACTCAACCCCCTATTATCCACAGGTCAATGGCTAGGTTGAAGCAATTAACAAAGTTCTCACTACTATGCTTCGACGGATGATAGGAATTCATAAGTCAAATTGCCACATGATGTTGTTCTCAACATTGTGGGCCTATCAGACATTCGTTAAGTCTTCCATGGGATTCAAACCTTTCCAGTTAGTATATCGTATCGAAGCAATTTTGTCGATTGAATGTGAGATCCCATATTTAAAACAAGCCATCGAACTTCTCCCTAACACCTCTGCTGAAGAGGAACGTCTTTTGTATTTGTTGCAATTAGACAAAACCCGTCGTGATTCCGACTTATTTATTGAAACTCAGAAAAAACATGTTAAAGCCCAATAGGACAATAATGTCAAGCCACGTGTTTTTACTGAAGGTGATCTAGTTATTCTTTACGAGAAAGATCATGATTTTCTAGGGGCCGGTAAATTTGAGCCCATGTGGCGGGGTACTTATATTGTGAAATGAGTGTTGGAGAGGGAGATTATGAGCTGATATATTATGATGGATTCCCTTTGAGTGAACCCAAAAATGGGCTTTACTTGAAGAAGCACTATGGTTAAATCATTTTTGCATGAGTGTTGTGTATTTTAGTGTATCATACTCTTTTGCCTTTTTGTTGTTTAGTTTTTCCCTTTAGTTGCTTACCTTGCATTGTGCTTGGTTTCTAGATGTCAGTGTATTCACTACCCTAAATTGGCTTCGTTGATGGAGCTAGTCACAGTACTCAAAACTTAGTGTCTGTTTCTTGGGAATCTTTGCACCTACAGATGAACTAATCAGTCTACATGGTGTTTTTATTGGTCATGCAACCAACAATATTGTGAAATACAGTGCAGTTATCAAATTATTTACTAACGTTGTGTCACTTGGAACCCGACATCTTATTGTACGACTATATTCACATTTAGTAGTCTTACAGTTGAGTAACTTTTATTCTATCTGGAATCATACTTTGTTAAGGGTATATTCATGAATTCGCCTCTTGGAACGTCATTTTGATTACATTGAATATCAACACATTCCTATATGTCTAAATACATTAGCAGATGCATTGGATAATTATGTGTTAGACAGAAATTTGAGACATTTATAAAATCCAATCACATTGTTGTACATAAAACAAGTAAGATGCTAGGAGCCTCATATTAATAACGATAACATTTTACAAAAATTGGTTTTGTCCGAAGACCAAAATGTCAAAAATGTGAAGCACATGGATTCATATACAATAGAGCATCAAGGATGTTTCTCACTATAACATGAAAATACCCATGCTACTCTAGGAGAAATCGACCAATGGATGCAAACACTCCCATTGTGTGGCGCTAATAATGCTTAGGAATATCATCTATAAAGGCATCTGGGATATTCATTGTGAGTCCCTCCAGATTTTGTTCTATGGCCTCAAAGCCAATAGTAGCTACTCCTACTATGACACATCTCTCCCCTCACCTCTAGACAGGGGATGAACATGGAGGGCGATAAGGTCCCACATCTGCATGATTGAAGAGCACTCGATTAGTCATCGGATAAACAACACAATTTTTTTTATATATCATTAAATATAACAAAAACAATATATAAACAAATTTTCCTTCTTACCTATGTCCCCCCAGTGGGAACCTTTGGGAAGATCTAGGTTCGGATCTCCATAGAAATCTAACACGACGTAGGAATAATCATCGACCATGAGAATTCGAGTTCTCAGCCACTCGAAAAAGACATCGTTATACCTGATAATGTGACCACCTCCATGTTGGGCCATGAGGTATAACCACCTCTTCATCCTGGGATCCTGTGGAGCAGGTATACCCCATTCTACCTGCAAGCATAATACTGGTATCCTTTCTAGGAAGAAGTATACCAAAATAAACTTGTATCTGAATCGTTTCAACCCACCACTTCTACAGTTGGTAAGTTGTTTCTTCATACTTTTGAGGACCCCTTCACACTAGTTGAAGACTCAGGGCTACATACACTCCAATGCATACTGAAAATGGCTATGCAGAGCCATATGGGAAGCTACACTCCCTGTCATGCATGTAATAGTATATATGATAGTACAGAGAGGCAAGTCTTAGACATCCCTGGTAGTGACCTTACTGCTATGTTTCTAGGTAGCTAAAACACAATTTTCATTGATGTAGTGGTTCATAGGATCACTGCCACTCCTACTACCTGTAAGTGTCACCCGTGATCCATGGCGAGATAGTCTTGTTAGGAAATAAATATCCTCGATATCTATGGTGAATGTGCGGTAACCCACATGAAATGATTTTTCGTTCACATCCCCAATGTGAACTAAGTACTCAAGTAGTCTCAGTTGGGCCCTCATTCCCTGAATCTTGAAGAATTTCAACAACCCACACTGTCAGAGGGCCATGATTGTTCCTTGGTCATTCCCAATGAAGTAATATTCTTCTTTCTGTTCTATCTCATGCCAGTCCAACATCTTGACCATGGAATAACTACCAAGGAACCATAAAAAGAGATTAGAAACATAATTTTATTTCCTGGGGGTTTTCCCTTTTTGGATTCATCTTTTAAAATTTTGGGTTGCGGTCGTTGCAGGCCTGTGCATTCGCACTGTGTAGTATCGTCACACACTAGCTTTAGGTTCGACTGCAATGATCCTATATCATTGCAGTTCCTGATATAGGGAACCTATGACGACCTAAACCCATGGGTAACCTAAAAAAATCAACCCAAAAGCACATTTTTAACCAACGAAAATCAATTTTTAATCCATGAAAAGATGAAGGAGATGGAATTTACCTTTTCTTTGAAGACGATTCGTGGAATAATTCATCATGCACTCTGCAATCAACACTTGAAAACTGAGGTAAAAGGGGGGTTTGGAGTAATGTTTGGGTGAAGTTACAAATGGAATAGTGAAATGTGGTTTTTTACCTATTTTATTAACTTTTATTACTTTTAATTTGTATATTTTATTATTTTTTATGCTTCATCCAAACCCTAAAGTCCTAACAACTTTTCAAGTGATTGATTTTTTGCATATTGAAAAAGTGTAGAGGCGAAACGTTGGAACAAGGGTCTGTGTTTTTGGTTGTTTTTATATATTTTTCATATGTACAGATCCTTTTAGGGTTTTTTAGGAAAAACTTCGAGCAGAGTCTTGATTCTTTCGCATGCTTGTGAAACCATGAGAATGTAATCGATTAGTATTTTGTCATTTTTTCGAACTCGTAATGGTGACACGAAAAACAAAGCATATGGAGTATCCTTTAAAATATTTTTGCACTCCTTAAAAATGAAAATATTATCGATCGACCATGTTATTTTCACACTCTTAAAAGCATTTGAAGAAAACATCTAATGACCAATAGGTTATCACTTTTTCAGTCTCATCAGATTAATTTAAAAAAAATAACTAATGGATTTCTCTTTAAGTGTTTTTTAGACTCTCTAAAAATGAAAAACCCCTGAGTTTTCTCTCTTTGGACTCATTAAACAAACATCGAAGACCCATATGGGATCAAACCACTCCTTTTTAGGGTTCGTTAAACATACTCCGAGGGACTCATCCAAAGGATGAGATTACATCAACAAGAATATGTTATCCTCCTCAAGATTGCATAAAAATAAAGAGGTACTCTCCAAAAATGGTGGGGAAAATTGGGAAAGAAATGTGTCTTTGTATTCATGTTAGTGGCAGTAATAGTCTCTCTTGAACATGACACCCCCCTTTATCATTCTATCTGCGTTGGGAAATCCATTTGCCTCTCCTTTGACCATACGCATGTCCATATGTTGGGTCCTCCTTGAGTCAATGCTGTCAAGACCATTGTTGTGTTGTTTGTATGTTCAAGATAAGTCCAACCTAAACAAGCCTTTTATTTATTCGACCATCTGCAGTTATAAATTTTCTACAATGTTGGCCTTCCCTCTGTCAGTTTCAAATCATTTCATGCTCTAGTCTACTTCAAATTTGTTACATATTTCATGTCATTGATGGGGGATACATCAAGGCCCTCCTGTGACGAGTCTTTTCCTGTCAAATTCAACACATTATTTAGGAACAAGACTTATAAATCATTCAGTACCTTAGAGCTTGCATGCCTCAATGGCAGGTTTCTTCACTTTCAAAAGTGGGTTCACATCATTGACCCATGATTGGAAGATTCCATTGAGTGTTCGACTTCAACTCATTTATTCGCATTCGTTGGATTGTACTAGGGTACCTTGGGAGTCATTGACATCAATGGTTATTTCCCTCTCACCTGTTAACAGTTTTCATTAATGACAGGTAATCAAGTGGTTTCTACCATGTTTGACTTCCACACCTGTAATCACATGGTTAGATTCGTACTTAGAGACGATGGAAATAAAGACCCTGGATCTTATCATTTTTGTCTAGGTTGTGACAGAGTATTCATTATTTGTATTGACACATAGATCCACTTTGTATGTCTCATGGATCTGTCATAATTTGAGTTCCTTTAGAGCATAGATCCATAGTGTATTCCTGGTGGCTATGCTAAATTATGATGACATGGATCCACAATGTATGTTTAGTGGCCATGACTCACTTGACACTTATGATTAGAGTCAATTGTACTCTGAGTATGGGAATTCCTACCTCATAAATGGTATGATATTATGCATATGCTTGTTTGTTTGCAGGTTCCTTATCGATGTGCTCCTTGTTTTCGACACACACATTCTGCAAAGTATTTCAACTATCACGAGTTCCAGCTTCATACTTTGGGGGGAATTCTATTACACATTATTTTGGTCACATCAGTGATCACCTAACAACATGTGTTGATGTTCCCTTAAAAATATTAAAAGAGACTTTCTACATGAGAAAAGTGATTTGATTTCCTCTTCCAAAAACCATATGAAGGAAGGTTGTCGCACCCTTCTCTATTCATAGGATGTGATGATGCCTGATAGTCACATGCTTCACTATACTTGTACTATGACGTCGTTGTAGGCTGCTAAGTATGCACAATGTGACGATGCTTTAAGCTTGGGAAAGGTCAAATTTCACAAATGTTCTAGAAGGGGATATTCTAGAAGATGAGGTAGCCTCTGATCGGTTTGGATCTTACTCTCTTCTCTGATTTAGTGGGATCATCTTAATCTCCTCATCCATCTCTATTTCACACTATATAAATAGGGATCTCTCATGGAAAAGGCTAAGGTTGAATAGGCTAAGATTTGTATGAAGAGTTCTACTTCATATTGTTCTTTAGAGATTTGCTTTAGTTCTACAAGCTACATGGTGGATCTTGTCCATTCAAAGGATTTGGATCAAAGGTGTGTTTGTTAAAGAAAAGAGCCAGTGAAAGGGGACCTTGCGACATCAGGGCTTTGGTTCTATTCTCCAATTTCAATTTAATATGATACAATGATATGTTTATTTCCCATAAAACTAGTATTCTTTTATTGTATGATTCCTTGATCACATACATAGGTTCTTGTTGAGTATATTGTTTTTTTTTTACTTTGGTTGGATTTTGTTCCCTTGGAGGTTCAATACCATAGGAGCATTCGAACGGAGATAGGATGGAAATGGAAAGAGGAAAGGACATTTAAAGGTATGTTGTCTATCTCTTGTTAGATAGTAAACTCAATAATTA
>ML777507.1:913613-924579 GCA_009831015.1 Picea engelmannii
CTCCCCACCATACACATCATTCAAGAGAAATAATGAGGACTATACACATCATTCAAGAGGCTTTAATAGTGGAAGACATGCGAGGAAGCATGCAAAGTATTTATGTATCTTTGGATGATAATCAAGATGAATATCAATTTCCCATGATTGAATTGGATGGTAAAATTGATAAAAATCCCATACCAATTTTAATTGATCCTATAGCTATCCATAGTTACATAAATGTTAACATTTTTGAAATATTTTTCTTGCAAAAGAGTAAGCATAATAAATCATGGTTAGTTCGATTAGCCACAGGAGATAAGAGAAGGATCAATGATCTTGTTAAATATCACCTAATAGACATGAATGGACTTAACACAAAGGTAGATGTGAAAATCATACCATTGAGTTTAACTGATTGTCTAATTGGCATGGATTGGTTGGAAAAGAACCATGTTGTCCTAGAATGTTATAAAAATACAATCACATGTCTTGATGAATAAGGGAAGAAAGGAAAGATTCAGGGAATTCCAAGAGCTGTAGTTGTTAAAGAGATTTCAGATATGAAATTGAAAAAGAGTTTCAGGAAGGGATTCCAATTTTGTGCAACCCATATGGAACAGGAAACCAAAGGTAAAGTGGAAAAATTTGAATACCATTTGGTCTTAAAGGATTTTGAATATGTATTTAAGTAAATCCTAGGATTTCCTCAGAAGAGAGACATTGATTTCTCTATTGATTTGGTGCCATGAGCTGCCCCAGTGTTCATGAAACCATACAAAATGGGCATGCCAGAATTGAAAGCGTTGCAGATGAAACATAAATAATTATTAAAGAAGGGGTATATACACAATAATGTATCACCTTGGGAATCCTAGTTGCAGAATATTTCCCAAGATTGACTTGAGATCAAGTTATCATAAAGTAAGGATAAAATAAGAATACACCAACATGACAACATTTAGGACAAGATATGGGAATTATGAATTCATGGTAGTACCATTTGGACTATCAAATGCCATAGATGTTTTTATGTTCCCGATGAATGGAGTGTTTAGGGAAGACCTGGACAAGTTTGTAATTGTGTTCCTAATGATATAGTCATCAACTCTAAGTCAGGAGAGGAACAAGAGAAACATTTAAGAATTTTGTTGCAAGTATTAAGAGATCATAATATCTATGCTAAGCTAAGTAAGTGAACCTTTTATCCAAAGAAGATTCACTACTTGGGGCATATAATTTCAACAGAATGGATAATAGTTTATCCTAAGAAGATAAAGGCCATCAGAGGATGGATAGCACCAAAAATGTCACATAGGTCATATCATTCATGGGTATTTTTTGTTATTACTAAATATTCATAAAATAATTCTCAAATATTTCAAGTTGAATAACTTCTTTGCAAAAGAAGGAAAAAAAATTTGAATGAACTTCCAAGTGTGAAGAGAGGTTTTAGTGGTTGAAGGAAATATTGAAAAGTGCACTAATATTAAATATTGCAGATCCAGATGAATATTTTTTTGTTTGCACTGATGCATGCCAGGAAGGGATCAATGGATTGCTTATTCAAAAGGATCATGTGGTATGATATGAGTCCATAAAATTAAAGGAGCATGGGAGGAATTATTCTACCCACAATCTATAGTTAGCAACAATTGTACATGCATAAAAAATGTGGAGGCATTACCTCATGGGTAACAAATTTGAGCTAAGGATAGACCAATGTGTTCTAAAACATTTTTTTTCATAGCCAATGTTAAATGCTAGAAAAAACTAGATGGATGGAACTTTTAAGTGAGTATGACTTTGAAATTAAGCATATAAATGGAAATGAAAATCAGGTGGTTGATGCACTCAACAAGAGAGCTCATGATATACATATCATATCCATTATCATGTACATGAAATATTTAAAAATAAATTATTGAAGATGTAAATGCAGATCAATATTATCTAAAAATAAAAGAGATACTAGAACAAGGTAATTTTCAACATAAATTTAATTCTTATGAGATGAAAGAGGATGAGACTCTCATGGACAAAGAAAAAGTATATGTATCAAATTCCAATGAGAATAAAAATGTAGTGATGAAGAAAATGCACAATGTGCCATATGTCACACACCTAGGATGTCAGAAGACAATTGGAGTTGTAAGAAGCCAATACTTTTGGCTGAGAATGAAGAAAGAAGTAGTTGATTACACAACCAAATGTCTAGAATGAAAAAAAGTGAACACAAAACATAGAAATCAATCATGTTTGCTACAACCATTGTCCATTACTTAATGGAAGTGGGAAGTTGTGATAGTTTATTTTATCACAAAGTTTCCAAAAATAGTGAAGAAACATGATTCCATCATGGTGGTGGTGGATAAATTGACTAAGGAAACACATTTTATTTTAGTGAAGAAAACACACAAGGAAAAAAATATTGTAGAGATATATATGAAAAATTTTGTTAGGCTACATGGTGTGCCAAAGGAAATAGTTTCAAATAGAGATCCAAAGTTAACTTCCAATTTTTGGAAGGCTTTGTTCAAAGGATTTGGAACAAATTTGAATCTTAGTACAATGTATCACCCAGAATCACATGGGGAAATATAGAGGACTAAAAAAATAATTGAGGACATGCTTTGAATGTTTGTGATGGACCAGCCATAAAAGTTCGAATATTATATTCATTTGGTTGAATTTTCCTACAATAATGGGCATAAGGCCTCACTAAAAATGATTCAATTTGAAGTATTGTATGGAACAAAGTGTAACACACTAGTAGGTTGGAATAATCCAACAAACAAAGAAATTGTTGGTAAATATTTGTTGAAGGAAATGGAAGAGCATATGGATAAGATAAACAAGAATTTAAATGCTTCCCAAGATAGGAAAGAAATTTATGCAAAAAATAATAGAGTTTTTAGAGATTTCAAAGTGGGCGGACATGTGTTCTAACAAGCGAAGGAGAAATGAACTTTGTTGATATTAGGAAGTTTCCCAAAGTTGGCAGTGAGATATTTTGGACCTTTTAAAATATTAGAAAAGATAAGGTTAGTTGCATACATGCTAGCATTTCCTTCATCCATGAGAGTGCATAGATTTATTTCATTTGTCATTATTAAATAAATATATGCCTGAACCTAACCAAATAATCAATTGGAATGTGATACAGGTGGAGCACGAAGGGGATTTGTAGGTGGAATGGAACCAGTACGCATCGTGGAACGAAAAGTTGAAGTTATTAGGAATAAGACCATAGGGATGGTAAATGATCAATGGATATGTTATGGTCATGAAGATGCTACATGGGATCATGAAGAAAACATGAGGGAATAATATTCACATTTTTTTGACAATTTTGAAGAAAATAGAATGCACGACTCCATTTTGAGCAGCTAGACTTCTAGAACCACATTTCAGAGTCCTAGCCAAATGTGTTGGGTACATTGATTAAAAAAATGGCTCATTCATTGGGTTATCCCTGATAAACGGATGGTAAATCCCTTGGGTTATCTCTGATAAACAAATGGTGCATTCCTTGAGTCAGCGAGTTGAGAGGAACAAAAGATTATGGTTAGAACTATTGTTGGAGTTATGAAATTGCAGACTTTTACTTTGTAAGTATTGTGAAGTAAATTTTCATATATGTATATCGGAATGGTGTGAACGGAGTACAGACCACAATTGTAGGGGAGGGGTAATTTATCATCCCCACTATAATCCCCAATTTGATTAATTCTTATGTACATAGAATGTGTGTCTATAGCCAAAGTAGTGTAATATGTGAATTGTATTTCTACGTTTTAATAATAAAATATTATGCGAGCTACTAAGGGGACATGGAAAAAAATGGGGAATGAATTAATCCACAAGAGAGGAGAGAGTCTAAGAGAATGGTAAAGAGGGGAGTCCAAGGGGAATTACCCATGTCTATTAATTCAACCCATTTTCCTAAATTTTCTATTGATATATGAACCTTCTAATTTCTAATTGAGTGTTTCCAAAGCCAATCAATGAATACACGTAAGAGGTTGTCTGTGAATAGTCACATCCCATAGTTATTGGGAACATGGGAGATATGTGCAATCATCTTGGGGAAGTGTGTGAGTCAAGAAAGGAAAACCAAAGGTAGGAAATTTGTATGGGTTGGGACCATAATTTTTACATAAGGAGTTTTTGTGCATGAGGAGCAAATAGAGATAAAGAAAGAGAGGTTGGATTTGGTGCATCTAGGGAGAAAAAAATATTGAGTATGTTGGAGAATATTTGGAGTGAATTGGAGCTGAATATTGAAGAGTGAGGTTTTCAATCATGAAGATTGAACTCTTGAGTGGGTTGCACTAAAAGAACTAGTGTTTTTTGTTGTTTGTTGGTAGTTTTTTCGAGTAGAAAGATCCCTTGATAAATTAAAGAGTTACCTATGTTATAGAGACCTAGATAAATGAATGGGATGCTTGATGGACTAATATCGGTAAAGGGGTACATTCCTTGGGTTGGGTAGGTCTAGAGGAAGAGAGCTAGTGGAAAATCAGGTTAGTTGTAGGATAATATTAGTGGGTTGTGAGTTTTCTAAGTTGTGATTGGACAATGAGAGGCCACCCTCTTTTGTGGAGTACCAACATCATGTCGGGGGTGAACGACTATTGATATTTTGAACAATCAGTCTATGGTTGGGTGGAATGTCTGTCTCGAGCAACTGATTGCACAATAAGTTAAAAGATAATTGTTTGATCTATGTTATGTCTTGTATTTATGAGTTAAATTGCTATGCATGAACTCTATGCATCTAAGAATGATTTATATGTTGTTTGTTGAAATATTAAGCTACAGTCATGTCTATTTTAGTACGTTGTAGATGCATCAATTTAATGGTAGCGAACAATAGCTAAATCTGGTTGTAATTCATAGCTAGAAACTACAAGAATTTATTTATCTATTAAAATTTCATTTTTATGAGTATTCTACACCGTAATGTCTCTCAGTTGGGATGGGGGATGTTACACCACTATCATGAATCTTTGGGATCTTTTGGTCTTTGGTAGCATTGGAGAAATCAACCGCTACATGAATTTCTAATGAGCAAGGTTCATGGGGGCTCTCTTTGGCTGAACAGAGAGTACCCTATCCATGTAGAAAATATTCATCAGTTGACGAGCCTCTCTATGGATGGAGAAGACAACACAAACAAATTCCAAGGTTTGGGAAAGCAAGGGAGGAAGAAGGGTGAGCTTAATTCATATGATAAATTTGGCACTGGGTGAGGAGGTTGTGGATACCTTATTGAGTCCATTATTGATGCGGAAGTTCGTTGTGCATGCTATATAATCACAAGTAAAGTAATGGAAAATTATACTAAGGGATAATGCATGTTTGATGCATTTTCAGTAGCTGATTTCTGTGCACATGGAGCATAAATGAATTGGTGTAAGTACATAATGACTAATATGCTACAAGCTTGCATAGATATGCATAAAAATAATGGATAATTCATCTATGGTCATCTCCCAGTCACCTTCACCATGTCAAAATAGAGGGCATTGTAAAGGAATGAGATATAATACACTACAGATACTCAAGTTGATATGAGATTCAATCTATGGAAAGAAAGGACTGTCTCTACCAACATATCATTCAACAAATTTTCCTTCCTGCAATGCTACAATGATTTAATCAACACCACACAATGAATCAGGATTCTTTAGGAATTGTTAAATAGGCACACTGACAAAATTTGGTTTGGTATGAACAAAGATTGCACGTTCATGATTCCCCTTGCTGCAGATCCAACGAATTTCCATACACTCTCATTGTTGTATAATATTGATGAATAAGTTCTTGAAATATAAGTTTGTTCATGGCCTAGTGTAATGCGGCTATATAAGAAATCAAACATATCTTATAAGTTTCTTATTATTTTTAAATGAGAGGCTCTAGCATAGATAGACGTTCATGGTCCTAACATGAAAACAAAAAAAATATAGCGCCCTCCTTCTAAGTCATATTCAGAGGAGGAGGAAGAGGCCTTTTTGAATTCCAATTCTATGTTTCCACCATTCCCATCAATTCAAGATGCTACCTGTTAGCCATAATTCTTTTCTTGGGCTCGAGAGCATCCAGGTCTGTAGGTTGCATGAAGAACACCCAAGCGTAGCACATAAAGCCCCATTTTAGGCTAAAAATCAAGTGAGCAGGCGAAATTATGTTGTCAACGACCCAGATTCATCCATAGGAGTAGATCGACGGTCGGCGGGAAATTGTGGTTAGCGGAGTTCCGTCGGGATTAGCGCGATGGGTAACATCTATATACATTCATGAAGGATATCAACCGTCCATCAAAAAGGACACGTGGTGTGCGATCATGTCATGTTGGCATTTGGGGATTCGAGGGGTAAGAGCTCCTCGTCATTTTACATCTCGAAACCCCAAACCTCAAAATGTCGATAAGCACCCTTCAAAGCCGAGCCCATGGTCCTAACGCCAGTTCATGTCAAGCGATCCTGATAATGGAGGCAACCCTCTTCTAACATCAAATTCCATCTCGACCGTCCATCTGAAGGACACACAGCACAAGATCTGAGTCACAGGTGGGGCCTTTCGGGATTTTCATAGTGAAAGTGTCGAAGTCATCTCAGCCATCCATCCATTGATGAAAATCAGGCGCATTAGAATTAAAGGGGGCATGGATTTGGGCGACCAGGATCTGCGCGCTCAAATCTACGGTTGGGAGCAGATTCTGGAGGCCCCCCGCCATTCCACCTATAAGTGGAGGGGGGAGGGGTTTGGAATTGAGTGCGCAACTCTCTAACGGCCAAGATCGGGGCACCTAAATCGATGGCTAAGGATTCATTCTGGACCCCCCTTGACTTTCTGCCTTTAATAGAGGGGGGGGGTCTGGAATCGGGCACGCATCTCTCGAGCGGCCAGGATTAGAGCACCCAGATCAACGGCTCTCAATATTTTCGGCCCCCTTTTGCCATCCTGCCTTTAATTAAAGGGGGGTTCTGGAATGGTGGGGTATTGATGAAGGGCCCCATTCTTGTTTTGTCACCTTTTGTATCATTCTCCCCCCCTGTCGTCTATTCTCCACCTGACCATGTGACAAGGCTCATTCCCTTTAGTCCCTCCTCATCCTCTGACATCTGTCCATCTCCCCTCCCTCTGTCCACAGGATCCCTCGCAACAGTCCAGCGAAGAAACATCCAAAGAGAGACCATCCAACTGATCCAGGTGGCACCATTAGGAGACCACCACATCCCAGAAGGCAAGGTTGATCAAGGCTATCCCTAGTCCCAAGAAAGCAGTTATTGTGGTTGTTTCTAGTGGTTGAGCATCATCTCCGCCATAAAAAAAAGTCCAGCAAAGGACTCAAGCTAGTCAATTCATCTGCAGCAGGACAATCCAAAATCTGATAGTGTCTATCTTGGGTGCACGATTGTTCAGAATCTGCATGCGCAGACTGTCGAAAGACATGCAGACGCAATGTTTTAATTGCAGTGTCTCGTTTTCGCTACTATGTTTTGTTTTGAGTATATGTAGGTGTTCTCACCATTTTGGGGAGGGATGGATGGTTGAGCAAGGCTCCCAATTGTAAATTTTTGATGAAGCGTTGGTCACTCTGGTTAATGTACAAGGCATTTGAGATTTCTTACTTTATGGATGTTAGCTTCTTTTCCATCTCCTTGTTTACTATGTTAGAATAGCTTGGAATTGGAGGATCCAGTCGAGTTGTAGAGGTTATAGGATAATGTAGGTTGGATCACTGTAACAGTTGCATTATTTCTAATCGATTCCTGTGATTTTCTCATCACTGAAGCGACTTGGAATTGAAGGATTCAGTCGAGTCACCCCTCAGCTCCTTGAAGCTCTGGACCAAGAGGATCTGGGCTTCTGATTTTTTCACCCTCAAGCCTCTGAAGGCCTGTCGACCGAGGCAGTCTTTCTCTCCCTTCTCACAAGTCTTCCATCTATGACCCTTTAATCCACTTACTAACGGAACTTGGATCAAGACCTCCCTTGCTTTCTACATACCAGGCCCAATTTCCTGAGTTAAAGCTATATCTTCTTGAGTCCTTACCCATCTGATCACCCCATTAAACAAATCGTGACATAAAACTGATGGGCATTGGGCTCTGCTCCTGCAAGCAATCCAGGAGTGACTTATGACGCTAACATTTATGGCGCCATTGTCAGGGATGAAGTTGAAGATTTTCCCTGGGCAGAACGACATTGAGATTCTGATTCTGAAGGTGCATCAGACATTAGAGCTCTTCAAGATTGCTACTATGCACTTGGAGACTCCATTGTGGCAACTCCATTGTTTCCACATCACTGTTTCAGTTGTGGCTACTGTTAGCACACCTGAAAGTTGACCCTAAGGAGCTTTCTCGAGAAGGTTTCAGCAGCTGCTTTCTTAGCCTTAGAAGCTTCCTGGGGTAACGACAACGTTAAGATCTGGCCTTTGATGGTGAAAAAGGACCAGGCATATTTGAATCTGCGCGTCTTTCACCTGGTGACTCCATGATTCGAGGATCGATTGGCGACTCCACTAGTTCAATATGGAGAAAACTATGGCTCAAAATTTTTCTTTCTGTGACTTTTCCCAGATAGTTGGTTTTCCTAATGCACTTCCTGATAGAGACCAATGGGAAGATTTCCTCCCTGAATTTCATGTAACAAGTTGGGAGGAACCAGCTGAGCATTTACTGGACTTCCATGAAGCTATTCACCGACACAATATCACGCATGAGGATGTCCAGATTAAGCTCTTCAAGTGTTCATTGAAGGGAGCTGCTCTTGAGTGGTGTCAATCTCTTCCCGCTGCGAGCATCCTCTCTTTAACAAGTTTTCATACAGCTTTCAATTTATTTTGTAAAGATTATTTTCCAGCTGATTGTTTGTATGAAAATTGTTTTGAGGAGTTTTCTTCGCTTCATGAAGCCTTTGCTGGCCCTGAAGACCAGGTCCATGATGAAGCTTTTACTGTGGAGGAAAGAATTTTCCAGGAAAATATGGAGGTGTTGAATGATATTAATTGTGTTAGCCCTAGAACAGAAGCATATGACATCATATCAGATGCCTCTATTCTTTTAGATGTTCATAACGATCAACATGCCTCTCGTGGAAATTGTGAGTTTATAGAGCAAATGTGGTCCATGGTAGATGACTCACCTGGATATCAGGTTGAAGCAGATGTTCCTAGCAGCTCTGCTCATGATGACGAAGACCCTCTCTTTTTAAAAGAGGGGTTAGTTGTGCAAGAGGATTCTTCTGTTTTCCCCCAGGGGGTTTCTCACGATATATTTTTACCTGGGATTGAAGAGAAAATTATTATGTATGAGCAGCTAGAAGCAGAAGGTCCCACTGTCCCTGAAACGATTTTTTTTTATGGGATCACTGTTCTGGAGGAGGATCATATCAATGAAGGACAAACCCTTTTTGATGTATATTATAGTGATGATGAGCAACAAGCTTATCCTACATTTGATCACTATAAAGATACTAAAGAGCTAGTCAGCAAGAAGAACCACCCCATGGTCCCTATTTATGATGAATATGAATCTGACCCGAGGGAGAGCCAAGAAGAGGAAAAGTAGCCAGAGGAACAATTGAACATATATTTCATTCCAGAGCCAGTCAGCGAGCAGCTACTTCCTGAGATCACTGAGCCTACGTCAGTTGTCCATTCACCTGTGCTTATCAAAGATATTCAACCGCATGTGAGCAACTCTGTAGCAGAGGAGGCTGCCTGTCACCAATTTCCCGGAATTCGCCACTCATTCTATGACCCTGTCGGTGAATACATGGAGTGGCATGTCCTTTATGCCTTGGAGCCACCCTATTTCATATCAACTTTAGCCTGTGAGGAGAAGTTGAAGAGTGCAGTCGCTCTGCTGTCACGGTTACACTATTTGTTGGTAATCATTGACAGAAGGAAGGAGCTTCTATCCAGGAAGCTACTTGAATAGCTATGGTAGAAGTTTTCTTTCACCTAGCCCATGTAAAATATTTTATTAGCATTAGGACTATATATAAATAAGCTCCTTTGAGCATGTAGCTTTGTTTTATTTTCTTTACTTTTCGGCCTATATTTTCATAAGCCGGATGTTTTGAGCTTGACTCCATAGCCCAACAGTAAGGCACTGAAGTTGCGGAATGAGTTCTTAGAGCATCACAGGGACGACTCTATCCCCCATGGAGCCTAATGTTAGCGATAATTATTGTCTTGGTCTCGAGAGCATCCAGGTCTACAGGTTGCATGAAGAACGCCCAAGCGTAGCACATAAAGCCCCATTTCAGGCTAAAAATCAAGTGAGCGGGCGAAATTATGTTGTCAACGACCCATATTCATCCATAGGAGTAGATCGACAGTCGACGAGAAATCACGGTTAGCGGAGTTGCGTCAGGATTAGCACGATGGGTAGTGTCTATATACATTCATGAAGGATCTCGGTCATCCATCCAAAGGGACACGTGATGCATGATCATGTCATGTCGACATTCGAGGATTCGAGGGGTTACAACTACTCGTCATTTTACATATCGAAACCCCGAACCCCGAAATGTCGATAAGCGCCCTTCAAAGCTGAGCATACGATCCTAGCGCCAGGTCACGTCAAGTGATCCTGATAATGGAGGCATCCCTCTTCTAACATCAAATTCCATCTCGACCATCCATCTGAAGGACACACGACACAAGATCTGAGCCATAGGTGGGGCCTTTCGGGATTTTCATAGTGAAAGCGCCGAAGTCATCTCAGTCGTCCATCCATTGATGAAACTCAGGTGCATTACACTTAAAGGGGGCATGGATCTAGGCAGCCAGGATCTGCGCGCTCAAATCTACGGTCAGGAGTAGATTCCGGAGGCCCCTCGCCATTCTACCTATAAGCGGAGGGGGGGGTCCGGAATTGAGCACGCAGCTCTCTAACCTCCAGGATCGGGTGCCTAAATCGATGGTTGAGGCCTCATTCCGGACCCCCCTTGCCTTTCT
>ML777507.1:986320-1024869 GCA_009831015.1 Picea engelmannii
AAAAAAAAAAAAAAAAAAAAAAATTGCACTTGTTCTAAGAGGTTTGTCAGTGTAATGAGGAGGAACGTTACATATGGTATCAGAGCCGGTTCGACCCGTGACTTGGGATTCGCTATGGCTTTCGTGACATGATTTAATTTGATTATACTATTGCGGATCGAGTTGACTGTGTGCGTGCAGGTAATCATGGTTAGAGGACGTCGGGAAGGCAGACGACGGGGTGTTAGGGGAGGAGGTGTGACGCCTCCAGTAGCATCCATGCCTAAGGGGTCTAACCCCCAGGGAGGTGAGCAGGTTCTCAGACAAGAGAAGATAGTAGTTGGTGACATGGTCAGGCTGATGAGATCTTTTCAGCGCATGTCTGAGGCACCGATCAGCCAGTTGGACAGAGATGAGGCCAGGGCGTCGACAACCGTTGAGGTTCCGCCACGCGCACCGGCCGTTACTGGTAGCATTCACCGTGAACTCGAGAAGGTTAAATTTCCCGAGTTCTTTGGTTCCTCGGATCGCGCCACCGTCGAGGCATGGTTGGAGAATATGGCGATGTGCTTCGCACTTCGCGATTATACCTCCAACATGAAGGTTCGCATGGCAGTCTTTCAACTGAAGGGGAGAACTCTTCTATGTTGGAAGACGCTCCTACCGCAGTTGAACATGGTCGTCGAAGACGTGTCATGGGAACTGTTCAAGGAACGGTTCCGAGAGAGGTACCTTTTTGAGGAATTAATTGAGCGTCAGCTCAACGAGTTCAATGCATTATGACAGGGAGGTCGTACGGTGCCCGAGTACAAGGCATGTTTATGGAGTTGCTTTGGTATGCTCTGCACCTTAACACAGAGAAGCTTAAGGTCAATCGGTTCGTTTTCGGCCTTAACGGAAGCCTGCATGCCAAGGATAGGAATTTGATGCCTCAAACCTTGCACGATGTCGTCCAGAAGGCCCTCATAGTAGAGGAGGAGCTTATCAGTACTCCAGCGAGGCCAGTAGGGCAGGGTTCATATGGAACACCGCAGCACCGGACACCAGCAAGACATACGTCGGGATATCGTGGCTTCCAGAGGGGATCCACTTTCAGTACACCCCGGCGATCACCACCTCAGCAGCGGACACCTTATCGGGGACCACAGCATCAACATCAGTGTCGCCCGCAACAACAATAGTTTAGGAATGTTCAGCAGAACAGACCAGGGTTCGAGGCCAGTGGGTCATCATCTTCTACTTTGGGTACCAGGACTACTAGGTTGAAGAAGGGGTGTTGGATGTGTGGGGAGCCACACTACCAGTGCGACTATCCTGTGGAGAGGACCAAAGTGTCCGGATCAGCTGGACCCACTACAGTGGGAGATATGGGCAAGGCCCATCAGATTCATGCAGCGGTGAATAACCACTAGGTTGAGCACCAGTCGACTGTGCTCGAGACGACAAGTACTGTCGCTGATTAGACCCTTAGTATTTTGATAGACCCGGGTGCTACTGAGAGTTTCATTTCTGGTGCAGTGCTAAAAAGGATTAAGGTAAAGGAATTCGAACAGGATGAGTTTAGCTTCGTGGAGATGGCTTCAGGAGCCAAACAAAAGGTTGGAGCAAAGGTTACGGGTTGTGCCCTTAACCTGGGAGAGTTCCTCATGAGGGCCAACCTGTACGTCACAACCTTAGGATCTTACGACATCGTGATTGGTATGGATTGGTTGGAATCGCATGAGGCGATACTCAACTGTAAGACGAAATGGTTGAGCTTGGTTGATGACGAAGGACAGAGACGAGTGATTGTAGGACGGAACCAGGGAGTTTCCCTGAGGTTCGTCTCTTCCTTATAGTTACGGAAGAGTATGCGCAAGGGGTGCAAGATTTATACGATCCTTGTGCTAAACTAAAAGGGAGTAGCGGAAGGTCTAGAACACCTTCCGGTGGTGAAGGAGTTTGCAGACGTATTTCCAGAGGAGTTACCTAGGATGCCGCCAAAAAGAGAATTGGAGTTTACCATAGACCTGAAACCGGGGACCGAACCGATAGCAAGAACGCCTTATCAGATGTCGACCCCGGAGTTGCAAGAGTTGAAAATGAAACTGAAGGAGTTGTTCGACCTAGGACTGATACGTCCTAGTGTGTCACCATGGGGTGCACCTGTTATTTTCATTCAGAAGAAGGACGGATCATGGAGGCTTTGCATTGACTAACGTTAACTGAATAAGGCTATGATCAAGAATCAATATCCCTTACCAAGAATTGATGATCTGTTTGATCAAATGAAGGATGCGACGGTGTTTTGTCACAGAAGTACGTAGCTTTATGGGTTTAGCAGGATATTATTGACGATTTTTCGAGGGATTTTCGAAGATAGAAAATCCGATCATGGAATTGCAGAAGAAAAACAAGAAGTTTGTTTGGACCGATAAATGCGCGGAAGCATTTCGAAGGCTTAAAGAGTTGTTGACTACAACGCCGATACTAAAATTCCCTGACATGGACGCGGATTTCTTGGTATGCACGGATGCATATAAAAAAGGTTGGTTTAGGCCGAGTCTTGATGCAAGACAGACGAGTGATCGCTTACATTTTGAGAAAACTGAGAAGGCATGAGGAAAACTACGCGATGCATGATTTGGAGTTATTAGCCATCATATATGCCTTGAAGGTTTGGAGACACTACCTTGTTGGATGAAAATTTGAACTAAAGCCTGATCATTGTGGACTACAACACTTTTTTACGCAAAGCGACCTGAACATGCGACAACAACGTTGGTCGGAATTGCTTAGCAAGTACGACTTTGAGATGACTTACATAAAGGGAATGGTGAACCGAGTGGCGGATTCTTTGAGTCTGAGGCCACGCATCTTTTCGATGTTGCCTCTTCAGATGAATCTACGTGTGTAGATTCTCACTTTAGAGTGTGATGATGACTGGTACAAAGAGGTCGATGGTTTTATCGGACAAAACACCATGATGGTACCATGATACGAGGGATTTTCTTTTGATGGTGATGGGTTATTGAGGTTTATAAGTTGGATTTACATACCGCCAAATGACGAGTTGAGGATGTTGATCCTGAGAGAGGCTCATAGAGCAGTTTACATGGCTCACCTGGGAGTCACGAAGATGAGGGCAGATCTTAAACCCTTATTCTTCTAGAGGGGAATGAAGGCCGACATAGTCAACTATGTGGCCAGATGTCTAGAGTGTCAGTAGATAAAGGATGAACACAGACACCCGGCAGGATTACTTCAACCACATGCCATTCCGGAATCGAAATGGGAGGTCATTTCGATGGATTTTATTGTTGGATTGCCACTGATGGCAAGGAGACATGACTCGATTTTCGTAGTAGTAGACACTCTGACGAAGAGTTCTCACTTTATTCCTGCGTGTATGACATATCAGGAACCTGACATAGCTAGAGTTTTCATCAGTGAGATTGTGAGGCGGCATGGTGTGCCTAAGAGGATTATATCTGATCAAGGATTGGTGGTTGATGGTCGATTTTGGACGAGTTTCCAAGAGGCCTTCGGAACCCAACTTAACTTTAGTACTGTGTATCACCCAGAGACTGATGGACAGACTGAACGAACGAACCAAACCTTGGAAGACATGTTTCGCATGTACGTGATGGACCAACAAAGGTGTTGGGAGGAATTCTGGCCTCTAGTAGAGTTCACTTACAACAACAGTTACCAGAGCACCATTAAGATGATGCCTTTTGAGTTTCTTTACGGGCGACCGTGTCGGACGCCCTTGAGTTGGGATCAGCTTGAGGATGGGGTCCTGGTGGGACCAGAAGCGATCCAGGAAATGGAAGACCAAATTCAAACCATAAGACAAAGGATTAAAGAAGCGTAAGATCGACAGAAGAGTTATGTCGATGCGCACCGAGTCGACCGTAGCTACGAGGTCGGCGATCGAGTCTTCTTGCGGGTTAAACCGCATAAGAGTTTGATCAAGTTTGGAAAGGGAGCTAAACTCTCTCCTAGGTTCGTGGGACCTTTCAAGAGTGTGGAGAGAAAGGGGCCCGTGGCCTATCGACTAGACTTGTCCGATTCTTTGAGGCGTATGCACGATGTTTTTCATGTATCGCTTTTGAGACATTTTGTTAGTGATCCTACACATGTGATTGACATGAGTTCCTTGCAGCTATCAGACGAGGGAGAGCTCACGGTTGAGCCGGTATGCATCGTATATCATCGCATTTGACAACTACGACGTCGAATGGTAGATCAGGTCAAAGGCCAGTGGGACAGTTATAGTCCACACTCGACGACCTGGGAGGAAGCATATGATATGCGCCAACGGTTTCCATTTTTGTTTGATAGATAGACTTATGATACTATGATACATTTATTTCGGCATTTATAATATGAAACTTCGGGAAGAAATTTAGACCAAGAGGGGGTGTAAGTAACATAACGCTCTAGCGCACTGAGAAAACTTATTATTTGAGGACACTTGCTCGCAAGTGATCTGGACTATTATAATATTAAAACTCTTGTCCTTGATTATGAAGCGTTATGATAGATGGCATGATGTTTTACTACCTTGACATAGATAGGTTCTATTGACTCTATTTTATTGAGTGTGTAGGGTTTTGGACCTTAAGGGTGCAGAGGCATCGATGGAACCCCTTGGACTCCGGATTGAGTCAAGGAGTGTGCTATTTGGGTTGATTTATTTCATGTGATATTTCATTGATTTGATGATATGATGTGGACATGTTCTGACACGATTGTTGATGATGGAGGCTAACGATAGCTTCCCGACCACACTCACATATGGATTAAAGGGGATACACATGATTTCCAGAGGGGTTGAGGGAGAGTTGTTGATAGCAGCCCTGCCACAGCCTACTAGAACTCCCGTCGTGGCTCGAACTGTAGATTAACGATTACCTAGCTCGAGAGGATCCACGATGCCGTGAGGGTGGACTGCGACAGTCGATCACGATGATTCTAAGGGGCACGCAATAAGGCGAGGGTCTTCTTCCTTAGAATCCCATAGTCTCCCACAAGTTCACCTGGCAGAGTGTTGACTCCAGGGTGATTGATGTCTACCAATCAGTCAAGTTGGCGAGTGGCACCCTTGGAGCACATGGTGCATCCTGAAGGGCACGTCACGCAAAGGAAACACTAGAGGTGAGTGGCACCCTTGGAGCACATGGTGCATCCTGAAGGGCACGTTGTACAAAGGAAACACTAGAGGCGAGTGGCACCCTTGGAGCACGTGGTGCATCCTGAAGGGAACGTCGCGCAAAGGAAACACTAGAGGAGAGTGGCACCCTTGGAGCACGTGGTGCATCCTGAAGGGCACGTCGCGCAAAGGAAACACTAGAGGCGAGTGGCACTCTTGGAGCATGTGGTGCATCCTGAAGGGCACGTCGCGCAAAGTAAACACTAGAGGCGAGTGGCACCCTTGGAGCACGTGGTGCATCCTAAAGGGCACGTTGCATTGATTCTGATGAAGGAACAAACCTAGATGGCCCTAAGACATTTAACACATTAAGAATTTTTAACCAACTTCCCTAATTAAATGTCGCTGAGTTCAGACTCTAAGTCCTAAGTCTAAAACTTCTTTAGGGTAAATTTTTTGTCTAACCTTAAGAAAAGGACCCTATAAAAATAAAAATAAAAAGTTTAAACTAAAACCCACTTAAGTAATAGTCTTAGTCTTCATAAAAATTTTGGAGTAAAATGAAGAGAGTAAGAATTTAATTAAAACCAGTGGATTTAAAAATTGCAAGGAAGAAATTAATTCTTAACTTGTGAAAGTATAAAAAGATATTAAATAAATAATAAAAGGAAAAGATTGAATGGTGCAACTGCCATTGTGGCTCTAATAAAAAGGGGAGAGAAGGGAATAATAAAAATTAGGAAACTAAGGAATAGGGGGAAACATAATAAGGGAAAGAGGGGAACTTATGGTAAAAAGCAAGGTCAACATAGTAAGGAAGCTGCAATTAAGAACCTTCTAAAATGAACTAAATTAGCAACTTCATTTTAGGGAAAGTATTTAAACCTGAATGAGAATCTAGGAACACATAGGAGTAAATTTAGGAGCAACTCTAGGTGGGTGAGGGAATTGAGACAATTAATAAATTTAAAGAAAATAATTATTGGAGAAAAGAGGGGGATGGACGACACTTGTGCGAAGGAGATTAATTAGAATATTTTTATTAAAACTTAATTTAATTGTGATTTAGGGAAAGTTGGAGGTTCTAAAAACTCTATAAAAGAAAGGGAAGATGAGGAAGAAAGGGGATCGGCTGTTAGCGTAATGTTACACTATCGGAATTGTGACTTGACTGATTACTTGTGGGGAGTTGGGATTTTCCAGCTCGGTTAGGAGTGGTAGCTCGGCCTTGCGAGGCGAGCTGGCAAGGTAGACGTACCATCTGGATAGTGTGTGGCCCCTTTGTATCTCAGGGGGATAAGGGGGAAGCAGAGTACCCCTAGATATTGGTTGGGAGGTACCAGGGAGGTCTCGACGGTCGGCGAGCGGGAGCGACACTGAGCGCACGGACGTCATTCGAGACAGGCATGAAGGCAAATGTACGCTCGTTATTATGTGGATTTAAATGCACTACGAATTTATACTTAGAGTTGATTGAGGATTATAAATGAAGTCGGCATGTTTTCACAAAATAATGTCTCGTTTTTCTTTCATATTATGTCTTGCTGGATTTTCTGCGTATTCCTTCTTGAATGCGTTTTACCACCTTGAAATTTAATTATGGAAAAGCTCTTATCTCTGCATTTCTTATTTGGATGGTTAAACCCGCTCGGTGTTGTATCACCTCACTCGCAACTTAACCCTGTGACTGTTGAAGGCCCTTTTTCCTCAGCATCCTTGTCTCTACACCATAATGATGGATGATTTGTCTTGAGCCTTTGCCCATCCGTTGAATGACTGAAATATCATGGTTTGCGTGTTGGTTGGGGTTCTATTTTTTTTTCCCTGGTTGGGATCCTTATTTCTGTGTGACTCTTAGTGGTTGTTTTTCCCGGACATTTTACACCTGCATTTCAAAGTTTGGATGCGTATTCTGGTTGTAAAACTAATTAATCTCGCGTCTGCAAATTGAATGAAAGTATTTCTTTTACTAGAAGTTTTGTTCACTGAATTATTGATGAAACCTCTTAATGCTGGAAGTTGATGTTTTCAAAATGAATAAAGGATTTTTACTGGAAGTTCTGATTGCGGTATTGTTAACAAAGTTCAGTTCGCTGTGTTGTATTGCTAAGACGATTCCACTCCCTATCTGCATCCCTAAGTTGTATGCTGAAATGGACACCCAAAATGAAAAACGTGTTACCTCTGTCATTAAATTTAATTTTACTTGGACTGAGATTGCTATGCCTCACATTAATCGGAAACACCAATTATCCCTGACTGCATTAAACCTCTAGGCAGTAATTTTCTCATGCCTACAATTTCAACCAAATTAATTTATTTCTATGATTAAAAATTTTACTGAAATGGATAACTATGACGTGGTGTGTGAATTTTCGTTGGCCCTTCTGGGCGAATTCTTGTTGAGCTTTTACTTTTACCCTTGTCCTCATCACTTAACGGAAGGGTTTGTCCCTGTTCATATTGCATGATGGTGGTAGGGTCCATCCCTCTGCCATTCACACCTCTGAATCGACTGTGTTACCCTACCATGGTGGTTCATTTCTTGTATGGCTGCGTAGCCATTCCCTTGCTTTGCACATCTTGTATGTTGAATCCCTCCTTCCTCTCTGCTGAATCGCGCATATGTACGGCTGTTTCAATTTTATTTTTACCTCCTGCAAAGTGTATCAGGCATGGGTAGGGGGCTGCGCTCGTTTCCCTTTTTCCTTCCTTATTTTTAAAGGAGTCTTGCCAGTGTTCATTTTCTGGTTGACCACATTATAATTTTTTTCCTGGGAAAAACAACGGGACACAGCCGCTTCAGTGATGGTAGCGATCTGGAGCGTTATATTATGGACGTGTCGGCTGCAGCTCCAGAATTGGATGGCAATAATGGACAACAGGGGAACGATCATCAAGGGCGTGACTGGTGGTAAATTCTTTGGCGATATTTATGACTGACACGATAATTGTTGACATATTTTGGCAGCCATGGTCACAGCGTTTTATAACTATTACTGAATATGTAAAGAGGTTTAATTTACATCATTAAAGCCATTACCGTTGATCCTTTGACACCACTACTATCTGTCGGTTGTCCTTATATGAGATTACTCTTACCTTTTTATGCAAATACACTCGTTGTGTATTCGATTAACCTGCAGGTTAATTTCTTTACCCATATTTTGTTACTATTTCATTAACCATATAACTGTTGATAAAATTGTAAAGTGGTAACGCCGGCCCTTCAAGGTTAGCTCTGCCATCACCGTTTTACCTACCACCTCACCCGTGTTTCACTCCACATTCCACCTGTGCCTTGGCTGAGTCATTACGCTGACAACCTTCGAGTATTGTGTATGGTTAAGCGATATTTGATTCTCCCTTTTCTTCCTTTTTGAAAATTGCAGGTCTCCTTATTTTATCTTATGGGACCCTCTTAAATCCTTAAATAGAGTTAAGTCAACACCGAGCTCTTAAATATGCTATTGATTATTTAATGACAGCTTCCTGCTGGAGATTTTTCTTTTACTTGTTAATGGTGAGTTTTAATTTTAAGATTTTTACAATGAATAAATGAGAACTAATCGAATGGCGTAGATTAGTCAACACGTTTTGGGTTCAAGAACGCACCCTATAGATTCTCTTATTTTCATTAATTAAATAAATTTATGTTCTGGTTATTCTTCATAATGAATGACGTATTTGTTCATGAAAACTTATACTCGAGAGTTGCTAATTGATTGTTAGGTATAGTATATTTTTGTGTGCCTTGGAGGTTTTAAGAATTCTATTCTCTTGCTAGATGGTGGTTAAACATTGCTTAACGAATGGATAATTCATAGGAGATTATTTTAATCGAATTATGTCGAATTAAAAAGAATTATCATATTCATTACTTATTCAGATTGTTATTTTTATTATTATTTTTAAATTGTTATTTTATTATCAGTTCATCATTTATTATTTAAATTTCACTGCCAAATTTAGTTCAACGGAAAAAAAAATAAAATATATATATATATATATATATATATATATATATATATATATATATATATATATATATTGCTATAGCATGAATGAATACTAAAAGTAACACCTTATAATTTTCTAATATAACATGTTACTTTAGTTAGCGTTGGTTCAATGAAAGTAAATGGCCCACAGACTGAGATTGGGATAAAATTTAATTGCCCAACTAGAATTTGGTGATAATTAAAGTGGGAGTGGAGATTTGTCGAAGTCATGGTTAAGTCACCTTTATAGAACGGTTGCATTTAGTTTCTAGTGCTAAATGACTTAGTTATAATGTTATTTGTTCTAGTTAGCCTACAAACCATGTTATATTGTTTCAAACCCTAGAGAAGTTCTGACTGGCTTAATTGATTTCAATGAATGATGATATGAAT
Organism: Picea engelmannii; assembly: GCA_009831015.1. Classification (NCBI taxonomy): domain Eukaryota; kingdom Viridiplantae; phylum Streptophyta; class Pinopsida; order Pinales; family Pinaceae; genus Picea; species Picea engelmannii. The sequence continues at coordinate 995,831 of ML777507.1, forward strand.
GGTGCCTTGAAGTAAAAAGTTTACCATTGTGTCTTGAATTAAAATAAGGTTAATTTCTTTGTGCTTGCACTTATGTCGTATCATGATGGAATTAGTAATCAAATCTCTTGCACTGTGGAATTCATGAGTTGTGTTGATTCATAGGACTTATCGCGCGACGATCGCCATTGATGTTTGTTGTTTTAGCATTTTATTGCATGGTTTGTTGTGTCGGGAGGGACATAGACACCTCCATGTTCCTCAGAATAGTCGCCAGCCCTGAGACCTTAAATGTTTAAAATCGATGGGGGCCTGGGCTTGAGCGTTGCTTATGTGTCTTGGAGGTCCTAACCATTGCAGGGAGGATGGAGGGGTAGTCAGACTTATTATTGTCTATTGATTGACGTTCTTGCTTGCAGAGGTTTATGTGCATCTTATATATCTATGTTGTCATCACATTTCATGCGTCATGTTCGCCGTCGTATGGCAATGCAGAGTCAAATGTATTTATTATCCTTGTACACATGCGCACACAAAAAAAAAAAAAAAAAAATTGCACTTGGTCTAAGAGGTTTGTCAGCATAACGAGGAGGAACGTTACAATGGTTAGCATGGCTCGGATTCCCATTTTTCTATATGCAACTCGAGTGTCCTTGTATTTTATGTCTGTTCTAGTGCTTTTATAATTCGTATGTTTCGGTACGTATACTAAATATAATTCCTGAGAGCGCTTATATTATTAAATGCACCGGTGCGTTTAAACACACCCGTGCATTTATGGTTTTTAACGAACGAATTTTTTTATTATATTTAAATAATCGATGCGTATTTATCACATGCCCACCATATAGTTTCAAAATCATATATATTATCGCACATTTTATGCAATGATGATTCTCTATAATTAATATGTATCGGTTCTTTAGTATTCTTAATATCCATCGGTGCATATAACCCCTTAAATATCATCGATGTCTATATTATTTCAAGAACCATTTTGTGAGTTCAAAACAATGCACCGACATGTATATATTTTAATTAATTGTTTTTTTTTTATAAATATTTTTTATAATCATATTGTTTTTATATTTTTGTTATTTCATTTTGATATAATGAAAACATTTTTTGTGTTATCCAAGGGATTACACCTATGTTATTCGAAATAATGTAAATCATTCACATATTAGTTAATTCCTTATTAGAAGCCTACATACATATTTGCAACATGCATACATATTAAGAATATTTCTATTAGTACCAAATAGTAAATTCCAACAACATAAATACAACAAATTTGAGATTTGAATGATATTTAACTCAACACATGATACCTATGAAGTAGGTGACTTGTCCATCCTAGGTAGACATTGATTGACATAACCTGGTCCCGCAACCAGTTGAAACATAAGAACACTATAAATTTTAGTATGCCAGAAAATAAAGAAATCACTATGGTGAATTTATCAAATGTGACACATACCTGTGTATATGGGACACCGAATGAGTAGGTTTTCTCTACTGCTTCATTGGTGATGGAGACATACATTGGTGTATCTATAGAGATAGAGGGTTTAATATACAAGCGTAGAAACTGCCAAACATCATACAACAAAATATTAAAATAAATACACATAATACTATAAAAATATATAATGATGAAGAACATAGAGATGGTTAATATACTAACCTCCTCCATGAAGCTCTGTTGTCCATTGGCCTCCATAGGTCCATATAAATTATTTCCTCAACTTGATCATCTTTGAGGTTCACATGGACGACTTATATGTTTATCTTCCCTCTCCTCATTACTCTTTTCTCTAGGGGTTGAAAGTCCAACCCCTATATCAATGTCAAAGAAAGACACTTTATTTTGTGATAGTGAAACAAAGATACCATGTTGTATTAGCCTTCATTTCAAGGATGAAATAGCTACCTTTACCTACCGCAAGCCATCTAAAATAGAAGGATGTTGGGTAGGGGGTTCTGCCTTCTCCTGGGGGGATGAGGACATAACATGGGATTGCACCTAACATGTTGTCGATCATGTGTGGACCCTCTAACTACCCCTTAGAAGTCACCAATATCAAAGTAGTTCACATGGTGACCCAAAATATTTTTTTCAATAATTTTCTCAAACGACATAAAGGAAACTCTTTGTTATTGCAGGAAGGTGCCTCAAATACCATGAACCACCTATCCATCCAGTTTTGAAGAATTTGTGGGTGGATACACAAGTCAATAAAAATGTGTTTCTTGGTGACAGGTGGTTGTTTTCCATATTCAGGATCAATAAAAATAGACATCAGATCTTGTTCTGAAATATCCAAGTCTTTGACTTGGTTTCTATCCAGTTGAGTCCTATAAAACTCGAACATTCTAGCCCTGTATTCAAAAATAGAAGTGAATTTCCCTTGGGAACTTTTAATGGACCTCACAATGAAATCCAATGAAGTGGCCAAGGAATCTTGGCTAGGTTCTCTAGTTCCCCTTAAATCATTGATAAGTGATCTCAAAGAAGCCAACCCCTCATCAATTTGTATGTTCATGTTTGGTGGTTGGGGTGGACGGTTTTCATTGTTTTTTGGTTCGATTTTAATAATATTTCTTGCAATTTAATAAGTGCGCTTATGAAAAAGGTATTACAAAAAAAAAATCATTTTATCCCAACAAAATCATTAACATATTTTTGTGTAAAACAAAGAAAAACTATGTGTTTTCTTGGCAATGAACTTGAAAGAAATATTTACAAGATTAGTGAATTGTTGAGAGATTTACATTCAGTATTAATTATGTGTATTTTTCTCTAGGTATATATTGCAATAGCAGGGATGTCATGAACAATATACTAAGTGGTCGAGAGGCCAATGAATGTTCTTAAATAATAATAAAATATTAGATACTAATGTTATAACTATGCTAGATTTGTTGACATTTGACATGATTTTAGAGAGATGGACTATGTGAACATGATGAAAGAGATATGACCTCATTTCCTTGGGTTCCATCGATGTTTATTGTGTTCTCTTCAAAATTTTCATTGAACCACACATTTGTAGTGAACCTTGCTAGTATATTTTCAATGCTATTGGAATTTACATAACCCGTGACTAATTTTTTTGTTTTGGAATTTACATCCATAAACCATGACTAAAAGGAAACTATGAATTTTGAGTCTGATGGAATTAAGGTCAAGTATTCTTTAGATCCATATCAAGGAACTTAGTATATTGAACCTACAGATGAGAATATGGAGACATATATCCTTGATAAACTGTATAATATGATTGCAGGAAAAAGAGCTAATTATACTAACCCTATTGCAGATGAATTAGTTAGTTGGAGGAGTGTTTGGTTTGTGGATGAATATTTTGAAGTAGCATTCAATAATGTGAAACAAGGGTGGTATGACAATTTTTTAAGATGTTGCGCAACTATCATATCAATAAGGTGGATTGGTGTTGAGATAGGTGATTATCCAACATATGATGGGACCTCTTATATGCACAATTTTCTCATTGATATGGAGGATAAGGTTGTGGAAGAGAAAATAATTTCAAAACTTAAAATTAATTTGAGATAATCTATAACATCCCCAAAAATAAATTATTTTTTTAAGTGTGAAAATTCTTAGGAAATTATTTTCGTTTTTGGTAAATTTGAAATTGGAAAATTTTTGCCATTTATGGCAATTTCGAATTTTGAATTTAGTTAATTGTAATTAATGAATTATGAATGTTGGGAAGAGATCTGATTTGACCCAACTAACTACTTGACTATGACACTTGTATGAAACAAAATATTTTATATTTATTGTTGATGGACAAATGGAACAACCAGGTTAAAATCAACTAACCATGACTCCATGAGTGGAGAACATGTTGGAAATACCCCAGGGCTGATTATTACAGGTGGAAAATTAGGAATTTATCCATTGAGAGCCCCTGAAAATCAGGGATTTGGAAAGATGATAAAATTCCCAAAGGGGTAAAATACCTAGGCACAAATGCTTTGGCATATATAGCATATGGGAGGAGGCAGGACACTGCCTAATATGCTAAGGAAAAATATTGATCTCTTGTTGTTATGAACACTACTTGCTGAGTGTGAGGCAAGGAGAAATCTACTAAAAATTGAAGGACTATTGTTGAGGAGGAGTTATGAGTTCGCCCTCATGGATTCATGGTCAGGCTAGGGGGTGAACGGAAAAAGTGAATTGGTTGTTCTATTCTAAGGTTGGGAGGAACTTGGTTGTTCCATTTTTTGTTCGAAAATTGGTTCAAATATGTCTATTTTCTCCTTCTCTGTTTAAAATGTCATTGTGAATTATTGGCTGATAGGATTTCATCTGTTTTATATGAAGGAGTTACTCTGTTTGTTTAATTCTGAAGGAATGTAGTGAAAAGTAGGATAGACCCTCATAGTTTAACTGTAGCTATTGAGTAAACCCTGCTAGGTAGTTTGATTGGAATGAAAATCAAATGGTGGAAATTTACGAGGAATGTAACTGTATTAATAGACTTCTACTTCATTATTTTATGTTAGAAATTACTGCAAGTTTGGTGCATCATATACATCTGATTATTTTGTTTTACAAGTGAGTATCTGTTTAGTAAACACTATTCTCGAAGTAAACCTAAACATTACTAACATTACATACCTACACTACATATATACATCTATGTGGTTATTTCTTGATTTTGGACGATTTATCCTATCACATTTAAATTACTGTCGCAAATGATGTTATATATTAAGAGACAACTATGTATGCAATACATATATATATATATATATATATATATATATATATATATATATATATATATATATATATATATATATATATATATATATATATATATATATATATATATATGTAGACATTACCACATGACTAACCTGACTCACTTAAAAGGCTTAAAGTTTGTATACCAATAGGTACAAATGATATAATGGAGGACAATTAAGTCTAATTGGTCATATATTAAGTTCTGTAAATAATAAATAAAAAAGAAATGAATCGAATCTGTCAACGCAAATGAAGTTCTGGAGCGAAATGCTAAAGGAGCGAAAGCCCAATGAATTCAAAAAAATAGAGATTTTGTAACCCTTTAATGTATATACACTTATTTAATAAGTTCAAAATTTCATAGCTTTATTAACAAGTAATAAATCATTCCAGCCTCTGTATAAGTCAGACTTCACTGAAATAAAAGAAAAACAATAGTTCGATTGGCCACAACGAAGCTTCCTGAAACATAATAATACAAGAGTAAATAAAAATTGGAAGCCATGCTTCTGGAAGTATAGAAGTTGATATGCCCTTCTTTATAAACAATCTAGGTAAAATAAATAACCAGCGTATCCAAAATACTGGAATCAAAAACTCTATTAACCCTTGTATTTCAATTACAAGTATGTAGGAGAAAAATCCTATGAGTTAAAGCTCAAACTTTATTATACAATCCAAATCAAAAAAAAGAAAACAAAGTTGTATCCAAAAACTTACGCAAGGCATGTGTTATGGTCTTCCAATAGTGAATATTGTTACAACATTTGGATTCATTGGATTAACAATAATGGCGATGGAATTTTGTATACAACACGTTAATCTAGGTTTGAACCTAGAATTTCGTTGATAAAATCTGGAACGCTAAGTTTTGAGAATGTTGTAAAGGAACCTGAGTACCTTTTGTATGAGAAGGTTCCCTGAATCCCGAAGACTTTGGATACTCCAACCCTGTAAGGGGAACAATAATTTTCAATTAGTAATTATCCAGGAATAATAGAATTTCTTATATGAAAAACAAAACTTAAATTCCAGAATGAATTGATTAAAAGAGAAAAACACACAAAGTTGGGGATTTCACTTAACATGGGGCTACAATATAGGTCGCCTTGCCTCTACACAGTCGATGGAGTCATCCACGGAATGGAAGGAAGAGGTGGGCCAAATTTTTCGTGACAGGTACCCTCACAAAACAAAGGGGTCCCATCATTAGGTCGCGATAAACAATTCTTTGAATATATACAATAGAAGGAAATCAAAGGAATCTTATAATAATTAAAATGGCCAAAGAAGTGCAGAACTAAATCTATTTCATAACTTTATACATATATAATTCACAAGGCAATGCTCGAAGATTTTACATAGAGTTAATACCTATGCCGAATACCCATTTTCGAATGTTAGTTTCCACCCATAATGAACAATAATAACAGTATGGAATACCTTAAACCAAGAGTTTCCTTAGTTTCATATATGGGATGCTACAAGGTATTCCTTAACAACTCGTTTGGGACATAGCATATCCACTTTGAATTACACACTGAATGGAAAATACAGAAATTCCTTTAACACTTTTCTCTCGTAAGAAGTTAGTCGGTGGCCTATTAGAATCCACCGAAGGAAAAATGCTAGATAACGTGCTTCCTCAACATGGGATTTTACCCTATCAGAATTTATTATGGACTAATACTCCCACGTGCTCTAACAGGGACTCGAAACTAGGTAACAATACATAATGGTAGTAGAAATCCATAAAACGAATAGAGGGACAATGAAAAAACCCTTAAACAAGTGCAAACACGTAACCCCGCTAAAATGATTATGCGAGAGTGTAAATACTGGAACAAAGGAGGGGTGTCAAGAAGGTTTCAAAGGGATCAAGAATCAAACACCAGTGAAGAATACCTCCCCAGAAGTGAGAGTAGTCCAGGGGGTTATGAGAATAGCAACAACCATAGGGAAACTATAACAAAAAAAAACATTATAAGAATTCCAGTATAAAAGGGCTTCTTCCACTGTAACGAAAACCGAGTGTTCCATCCAACATTTTAAGATTACAAGAGCATCGTGAAATAACCAGGGTGATCAGGTAGGGACGCCTGCTTCCACCCAATAAAAATCTCCAAGCTATTGATTCTTCCCTCACTAAAAAATACACAAAGTTACTTTGGGAAAACTACACGAATGATGAAAGAGACCCATCTAACCCTAACGAGATTTTACTACGTAGAGTAAATGTCCATGGTACGAAGGGAGGGTTTGGCCATGTGATGGAGCAGAGTTTGGCATGACCCTATTGGACAAGGGGTCAGGTGATAACCATCATATTTCGCACGCACAGGCCTCCATTAATGGTCGGTTCATGGGCTTAGCTCATGTCTGACAAGAACCCTTCCTTTCAAATTAAATAAATATGAAGTAAAGAGCAGTTCCTTCATGACACGATCAACTAGAAACAATTAACTCTAACTTCTATCATTCCAGTTAGTACATCGCTCAAATGAGATATCGTTCAGTTTAGGTAGAGTTAAATGAGTTTTTAGGGTGGATTTTTTATTAACCAAAAACATTTATGTCGATGGTGACCGAAAGACCTTTACCCAACCATTAATTACAAGGGATTCATTCAATGACTTTGGCCATGCAAAGAAATGTCAAATATCTTATGTTAAGCCAACAACATTCCATTAAGGTGTGCACTCCCGACTGCATTACGTTATGCATGGTATACGAGCTTTATTTCAAAATTCAGATGAGACTTACCCTTACGTGCAAGTATAGAAGCTTTTTTTTTAGGGGAGAGTTTAGGATCATAAGTCCTAAGCCTAATATAATATATAGATATATATATAAATGTTAGAATAACTTTAGGACTGAAGGGAAATGTTAGAATGTGGAGTTTGTCCATTTAGGAATATTTTCAATGTGTGTTACGCTGGGATAGAAATGTCATCACTAATAAGAAGAATATAAGAAAACCTCACAGAGTTTAACAATGGATATAAATGCTACCTTCTCTTAATTACGAGTCCGTTAAATGAATTGGAGATTAATGTTCCTTAGAAATTTTCTTTTTATTTGGTAAATTTGAGGTTCATTACATATGGTATCAGAGCAAAGGTTACATCACTTGGACCTTGAGCAGGGCCAAAATATTTATTTAGCATATTTTTTTTTCTGATTATGAAAAACTAACAAAAAAAATTACTATTACAAACAGAAAACACTTTATTTTGTTTTAATCACAACATCCTAGGATGAAGCAGAAATCAGACTTGAGAAGAATCTTGAACAAATACCTCCTAAAGATCAGAGACGGAACAATGAAGAAAGTTCACCTATCGAAGTTCTGGAAACAATGATAAATCTCATTGTTGAGTTGCGGGTTTTCAAAGAAGACAATGAGAAACTAAAAAAATCACAGTAGGAACAACAGGAAATAAATGAACTATTACTACAAAGTATAGTGACCAAGAAAATTCCAAAAGATGATAATGAGGAAGAAGAGGTCAGTAAAAGAGCCTCCAAGAATTCTGGTCTCGAAGGATAAAAAGGGGACAACTCATCTGAGGGTAGACCTTCAGCAGAAGATAAAACAAAAATAGACAAGAAAAGCAAACGGGTAGATCACCTTAAGGGAGAGTTTAAGAAAATAAAACCATCAACCTTTGATGGGGAATCAATAACAGGGGAGGAAGATGACCCATGGTTATTAAACATCAAGAAGTATTTCCAGATATACAACTATTCCAGCAATATGAATGTCAAAATGGCCATCTATAATCTGAAAGGGAAAGCCAACATTTGGTCGCAAGACCTGAAGTTGGCCAAGGGTCTAAAGGAAAAATAGCTGGAATGGTCGGACTTTAATAAATACTTTACGAAACAATACATATCTGAAAGTTACTATGAAATAAAAACCAAAGAATTTTATGAGCTACAACTCAGTAAAATGGCTATGGAAGATCTGATAAACAAATTCCTAGAATTACTAAGGTTTGTGCCTTATATCCGGGAGAACAAAGTAAAAATCCAGCGGTTCCTGAGTTGTCTACCACAATCCTACAAGGATAGAATCGAATTTGATAACCCCACGTCCTTGAATGAAGTATTCACGAAAGCCCGAATGTGTTACGACCAATACAAACAACGGTCATAATTTCCCAAGGCTTCGAAAGACAAGAAACAAGACCAAATGAGCCAACGAAAGAAGGGATATCAGCCAGCTTCTTATCGGAATGCAACAAAATGTTTTCCAAGGAAATAGTTTTACTCCAATAATTAGAACACCCAAGGAGGTGGTAAACCAATAAACCTGGGAACAAAGAAGTTCAAGGACATCCCCCGTGAACCTCTAAAATGATAGGAATGTGGATAACCTCACATAAGGAGGAACTATCCACATTTGACTTCAGCAGCCAGAAATACGGTTCACAACCTGCAGGAAGCCTCTACGGTGGGAGATGTCGGCAGAATCTTGCATCGGATAAATGCAGTCGTGGATGGCCGACAAGCTGACCACCAATCTTCTCTGGTTGAAATTGAAGATAAAATCAATAACACTCATATTTCTATTTTAATTGACCCTATAAATACATTAAGTTATATTGCTCCTGGTATAGTGGAGTCAAACAAACTTAATAAAACAAGACATGAAAAATCTTGGCTGGTACAACTAGCAACAGGAACGAAAAGAACGGTAGTCGACTTTATTTCTAATTATGAGTTTAGTTTAGGGGGGTCAAAACATAAAGACAAATCTGAACATTCTACCATTAGGGTCTTATGATGTAATTATCAGAATGGATTGGTTAGAAAGACATAAATTAGTGTTAGATTGTTATGAAAAATCACTCAAGTATAAAGAAATGACACTGCTAGGACAGTTCAAGGTATACAAAACCAATCTAAGTTAGATAGATTTCAGCAATGCAATTCAAGAAATGCATGAGAAAGGGCTGTCAAGTTTATGCGATCCAAGTAACAAACCTGTTAAAAAAAGAAGATAAACCTAACTTGGAGGATTTTTATATTTTGCATGATTTCAGAGATGTGTTTGTTGATGAGATACCTAAATTACCACCAAGGAGGGAGATAGACTATTCTATCGACCTACTACATGGCTCAACCCCTATCTCTAAATAACCCTACCGAATGAGTTTGTCAGAATTAACAAAACTAAAAGTTGAACTACAGGAATTGTTGGATAAAGAATATATCAGATCAAGTGTTTCACCATGGGGAGCACCAGTCCTCTTTGGGAAAAAGAAAGATGAAACTCTGATATTATGCATCGATTACAGACAATTAAACAAAATGACTATTAATAATAAGTACCCCTTACCTAGGATAAATGATCTCTTCGATCAAGTAGGTGGGGAAAATATTTTCTCAAAATTGGATTTACGATCTGGTTATCACCAGGTTAGGATAAAAGATGAGGACATAAGTAAAACAACATTTTGAATGAGATATGGACATTACGAATTTGTTGTTATACCATTTGGACTCACTAATGTGCCAGTCATGTTTATGTATTTAATGAACAGTATTTTTGGTCAGTACTTGGACAAGTTTGTACTAGTATTTATTGACGATATTCTAGTATATTCTAAAACAAAAGAAGAACACGAAGAGCACTTAAGAATAGTTCTGTAAACTTTAAGGAAACACAAACTATATGCTAAATTCGATAAGTGTGACTTTTATCAGAAGAAAATATAGTTCCTAGGACATGTAACATCTACAGAAGGCATTGTAGTCGATCCTGAGAAAATAAGAGCCATCATGGAATGGTCGATTCCTAAGGATGTAGCAGACATCCGGTCATTCATGGGAATCACCAGATATTACCGCAGATTTATAGAGGGAGTTTCCAAAATTGCATACCCTATAAAATCATTACAAAAGAAGGGAACGAAGTTTAACTAGTCACATAAATGTCAAGACAGTTTCAATAAGTTAAAACAATTGTTAATGACCACACCCATTTTAAAGGTAGAAAATCTGGACAAAGACTTCACCATCTGTGTAGATGTGAGTAAAGAAGGACTAGGTGGTGTCCTAACTCAAGAAGGGAACGTTATTTTTTATGAGTCCTGAAAACTAAAGGAACACGAACAAAACTGCGTCACTCATGACTTAGAGTTGGCAGCTGTAATACACACCTTAAATATGTGGTGGCACTACGTAATGGGTAGAAAATTTCTGTTATTGATGGACAACAGTGGTGTGAAATTTTTTTTTAGTCAGCCAGACCTTAATGCAAGGCAAGCAATATGGCTAGCCTTCTTGAGCGAATTTGACTTTGAGGTAAGACATATCAAGGGTAAGGAAAAAAAAGTGGTGGATGCCTTAAGAAGAAGAGTTCATGGGTTGTTTGAAATAAACATTAGCAGGGAAGAAAACGATCTTGAGTAGAGGACAAGGGCTACAGATAATAACAATGAAAATTACACTAAAACAGTGGCAGAATTACAAAACACTACAAAATATTAATACAAAACAAATCTGAGTTTGGACAGAAATGGTCCACTATGATTCAAAAACAAAATATACATACCAGATTCGACAGAGTTAAAGTTAACAGTTTTGGATGAAGCTCACAAGAAACCATATTCTGGACACCCAAGATACCAGAAAATGATGACAACAATAAGAAAGTGATTCTAATGGCATAATATGAAGGGTCAAACAACAGATACTTAGCTAAGTGTCAAGATTATCAGCAGGTAAAAGTCGAACACCAGCATCCAGCTGGCCTATTGCATCCCTTACCTATGCCAGAATAGAAATGGGAGACTATATCATTGAACTTTATTACAGGTTTTCCTAGAACTCAAAAACAAAACGATTCAATTATGGTGGTAATCGATAAACTTAGTAAGTCTACACACTTTATTCCTGTAAAGTCTACTTTTAAAGCCATTAACATCGCTGAAATATTCATGAAAGAAATTTTTAGACTGCATGGTATTCCTAAAATGGTGATTTTCGATAGAGACATAAAATTTACATATGCTTTTTGGAAAGAATTATTTGCAGGGTTAAATACTAACTTGAATTTCAGCATGAGTTATCATCCAAAAACGAATGGGGAGACTGAACGAACATACCAAATCATAGAAGATATGTTCCACATGTACATAAGAACAAAACCAAGAAAGTGGGAAGACTACTTGCATTTGGTAGAATTTGCATACAACAATGGATACCAAAATTCAGCTACGATGAGCCCTTTCGAAGTATTGTACGACAGAAGGTGTACCACTCTGATTAGCTGGGATAACCCAGTTGATAGACTCATGGTAGGACCAGAGATGCTCCAGGAAATGGAGAGCATGGTAAGAAAAGTACAAAAGAACTTGAAAGAGGCGCAGTACAGACAAAAAAGTTACACAGCCCAGAAAAGAAGACACCTGGAATTTCAAGTGGGAGACCACGTCTATTTAAAAGTCAAATCCCAAAAAAGTTCACTAAAGCTAGGGAACTATGCCAAGTTGGCACCCAGGTTTTGTGGCCCTTTCGAGATCTTAGCTCAAATTGGACTTGTAGCATACTAGCTTGCACTTCCTGCCAATCTACAAATTCATAATGTATTTCATGTTTCTTTGTTAAATAATTATGTTCATGACCCTACTCATATGATCTATTGGAACTTGGTGCAGGTGGAACCAGAAGGCGAGTTCCAAGCGGAATCTCTACGCATTATGGACAAGAGATAAATAGCACTTTGGAACCAAGACGCCACCTAGGTAAAAGTGAAATGGAAGCACTTTAGCCCTGAGGAGGCCACTTGGGAGTTGGAGGGATATTTGCGGAAATTTCATCAAATCTTGATCGAAGAAAAAAATGAACATTGAGGACAATTTTTTATTGAAGGGGGAAAGGATGTAACATCCCCAAAAATAAATTATTTTTTGAAGTCTGAAAATTCTTAGGAAATTATTTTCATTTTTGGTAAATTCGAAATTGGAAATTTTTTTTCATTTATGGCAATTCCGAATTTTGAATTTAGTTAATTGTAATTAATGAATTGTGATTGTTGGGTAGAGATCTGATTTGACCCAACTAACTACTTGACTATCAAACTTGTATGAAGAAAAATATTTTATATTTATTACTGATGGATAAATGGAACAACTAGGTTAAAATTAGTTGACCATGACTCCATGAGTGGGGAACATGTTGGAACTACCTCAGGGGTGATTATTACAAGTGTGAAATTAGGAATTTTTCCATTGGCAGCCCCTGAAAATCAGGGATTTGGAAAGCTGCAAAAATTCCCAAAGGGGAAAAGGACCTAGGCACAAATTCTTTGGCATATATAGTATATGGGAGAAGGCAAGACGCTTCCTACTATGCTAAGGAAAAATATTGGTCTCTTGTTTTTATGAACACTACTTGTTGAGTGTGAGGCAAGGAGAAATCTATTGAAAACTAAAGAACAATTGTTGAGGAGGAGTTTTGAGTTCACCTTCATGGATTCATGGTCAGGCTAGGGGGTGAATGGGGGCAAGTGAATTGGTTGTTCGGTTCTAAGGTTGGGAGAAAATTGATTGTTTCATTTGTTGTTCAGAAATTGGCTCAGATATGTCTATCTTCTCCTTCTTTGTTTAAAATGTCATTGTGAATTATTCGCTGATAGGATTTCATCTGTTTAATATGAAGGAGGTACTTTGTTTGATTAATTCTAAAGGAATGTAGTGAAAATTAGGATAGGCCCTCACAGTTTAACTGTAGTTGTTGAGTAAACCCTACTAAGTAGTTTGATTGGATTGAAAATTGAATGGTGGAAATTTACCATGAATGTAATTGTATTAATAGATTTCTAATTCACTATTTTCTCATAGAAATTACTGGCAGTTCGGTGCATCATATACATCTAATTATTTTGTTTTAAAAGTGAGTATTTGTTTAGTAAACATTATTTTGGAAGTAAACCTGAGCATTACTAACATTACATACCTACACTACATATATACATCTCTGTGGTTATTTATTGATTTTGGAAGATTTATCCTATCACATTTAAATTTATGTTGCAAATGATGGTATATATTAGGAGACAACTATGTATGCAATACATATATAAATATATATGTGTGTGTGTGTGTGTGTGTGTAGAGATTACCACACGACTTACCAGACTCACTTCAAAGGCCTAAAGTTTGTATACCAATAGGTACAAATGATATAATGGAGGATGATTATGTCTAACTCGTCATATATTAAGTTCTAGAAATAATAATAATAATAAGAAGAAACAAATCGAATCTATCAATGCAAACGAAGTTCTGGAGCGAAATGTTAAAGGAGCGAAATCCCGATGAATTCAGAAAAAAAGAGATTTTGGAACCCTTTAATGTATATACATTTATTTAATAAGTTCAAAATTTCATAGCTTTATTAACAAGTAATAAATCATTCGAGACTCTATATAAGTTAGACTTCATTGAAATAAAAGAAAAACAATAGTTCTATTGGCCACAACGAAGCTTCTTGAAACATAATAATACAGTAGTAACTAAAAATTGGAATACATGCTTCTGGAAGTATATAAGTCGATATTCCCTTCTTTATAAACAATCTAGGTAAAATAAATAACCAACGCATCCACAAGACTAGAATTAAAAACGCTATTAACCCTTGTATTTCAATTACAAGTATGCACGAGAAAAATCCTGTGAGTTAAATCTTAAAGTATGCATGAGAAAAATCCTGTGAGATCAAAGTTGTATCCAAAAACCTACGCAAGGCCTGCGTTATGGTCTTCCAATAGTGAATATCATTACAACATTTGGATTCATTGAACTAATAGTAATGGGGACGAAATTTTGTATACAACACGTTAATCTAGGTTGGAACCTAGAGTTTCATTGATAAAATCTGGAACGATCAGTTCTGAGAACGTTGTAAAGGAACCCAAGTACCTTTTGTAAGAGAAGGTGCCCCAAAAGCCTTCAGATACTCCAACCGTGTAAGGAGACCAATAATTTTCAATTAGTAATTATCGAGGAATAATATAATTTCTTATATGAAAAACAAAACCAAAATTCTGGAATGAATTGATTAAAAAAGACAAACACACAAAGTTCAGGATTTCACTTAACTTAGGGCCACAGTACAGGGCACCTTGCCTCTATGCAGTCGACGGAGTCATCCACAGACTGGAAGGGAGAGGTGAGCCAAAGTCAACCTAATGGGTACTCTCGCAAAACAAAGGGGTCCCATCATTAGGTCGTGATAAACAATTCTTTGAATATATACAACAGAAGGAAATCAAAGGAATCTTCTAATAATTAAAATGACCAAAGTAGTGCAGAACGAAATGTATTCCAAAACTTTATATAGATATAATTCACAAGGCAATGCTCAAAGATTTTACACAAAGTTAATACCTATGTCGAATACCCATTTTCGAATGGTAGTTTCCACCCATAACGAACGATAATAATAGCATGAAATACCTTAAACCAAGAGTTGACTTAGGCTCATATATTGGATGCTACAGGGTATTCCTTAATGACTCGTTCAGGACATAGAATATCCACTTTATATTACATATTGAATGGAAAATAAAGAAATTCCTTTAACACTTTTCTCTCGTAAGAAGTTAGCTAGTGGCCTATTAGAATCCACCGAAGGAAAAACGCTAGCATGGGATTCTACCCTATCATAATTTCTTCTGGACTAATACTCCTGCGTGGTCTCATAGGGACTCAAAACTAGGTAACAGTACATAAGGGTAAGATAAATCCATAAACCAAATAGAGGGACAATGAAAAAACCCTTAAGCAAGTGCAAACAGGTAACCCCGCTAAAATGACTGTGCGAGAGTGTAAATGTTGGAACAAAGGAGGGGTGTCGAGAAGGTTATGAAAGGATCTGGAATCAAACACTAGTGAATACTACCTCCCCAAAAGCGAGAGTAGTCCAGCGGGTTACGAGAAGATAAAAAACCATAGGGAAACTATTACAAAAAAACATAATAAGAATTCCAGTATAAAGGGGCTTCTTCCACTGTAACGAAACCGAGTGTTCCATCCAACTTTGTAAGATTACAGGAGCATCGTGAAGTTACCAGGGCGGTCGTGTAGGGATGCCTGCTTCCACCGGATAAAAATCCCCAAGCTACCGATTCTCCCCTAGCTGAGAAAGATATAGAGTTACTTTGGGAAAACTACAGGAATGATGAAAGAGACCCATCTAACCCTAACAATCTTTTACTACTCAGAGTAAATGTTGATGGTATAAAGGGAGGGTTTGGCCATGTGATGGAGTAGAGTTTGGCGCGACCCTATTGGACGAGGGGTCAGGTGATAACCAACGTATTTCGAACGCACATGCCTCCATTAATGGTCGGTTCAGAGGCTTAACTCATGTTTGACAAGAACCCTTCCTTTCACATTAAATAAATACGAATTAAAGAGAAGTTCCTTCATGACACGATCAACTGGAAATGGTTAACTCTAACTGCTATCAGTCCAGTTAGTACATCGCTCAAATGAGATATCGTCCAATTTAGGTAGAGTTAAACGAGTTGTTAGGGTAGATTTTTTATTAACCAAAAACCTTTATGTCATTGGTGGCTCGAAGGCCTTTACCCAACCATTAATTACAGGGTATTTGTTCGATGACTTTGGCAATGCAAAGAAATGTCAAATATCTTATGTTAAGCCAACAACATTCCATTAAGGTGTGCACTCCCCACTCCATTATGTTATGCATGGTATACAAGCTTTATTTCGAAAGTCAGATGAGACTTACCCTTGCACACAAGTATAGAATCTTGTTTGTTAGCGGAGAGTTTAGGATCATAAGTCCTAAGACTAATATAGTCCTAATCCTAATATAATATATAGATATATATATATGAATGTTAGAATAACTTTAGGACTGAAGGGAAATGTTAGAATGTGGAGTTTGTCCATTTAGGAACTCTGGTCAATGTGTGTCAGGCTGGGATAGAAATGTCATCGCTAATAATCAGAATATAAGAAAACCTCGCAGAGTTTAACAATGGAGATAAATGCTACCTTCTCTTAACTACGAGTGTGTTAAATAAATTGGAGATTAATGTTCCTTACAATTTTTTTTTTATTTGGTAAATTTGATGTTCATTACATCATCCCTAGCTAGATGGTGGGCTACCCATAAAGGACCTTTTTCTTTTTGGGATGAGATAAATCTTACCATACAATACCACTTCCTCCCTCCATCGCAAGTCATTGAGTCAAGTAGGGATCGAAAGATGAAGAGTCATATGATAACCTTGGAGGCATGTGATGGTTTATCTGATCTAGTTGAGAATATTGAGTATTTTCTTATGATATGGGAAGTTGCGCAGCTTCCATCTCATTTTTGGTTACATCATTTCTTCCATTCTTTGTGAACAATTCCAAAATCATGGTATGTTCATGAGGAGACTAGAAGATATACTGCATGTTGGAAGGTACTACAAGACCAATTTTCTCACGGTTTCTCTTTTTCTGGTAAGTCGCTCAAAATCACACTAGTACCGAAACAAATTAAGAAAATGCTATTCACTGATGAATTCAAGCCCACGTATTCACCTACATCATGTCTTGAGAATGAATATATGCTTCAGTATATTTTTTATCCATAACCTACAAGAATACCTATGGCTTGCAATAAGGTTGAGAAGGATCCTAAAGATCCTAAAGACTTGGAGAAGCTCATACATTTTACCTTTAAGGAATCTACAGTAAAAAGAAAAGTTAAAGACTCTTTATTAGGTAATTTCAATAGTTCATATACCCTGCCTATGAAGTTCCAGAAGATGAATATTGGGAGTGAGGAGCACCCTAAGTTGGTTTTTATAGGGAATTATTGGCATGAATAGACTATGACATAGATCCAGCCCATGTTTTGGGAATACGAGGATTTGCTCCCAAAGAGATTTTCAGAAATTAAAGGAATTAAAGGAGACTTGGGAGAGATGAAAATAGAGTTGAATCCTTATGCTAAGTGATTCAAACATAAACCATATCATCTAAGACCTAGAGTCAAATAAAATATTAAGAAGGAGATTGATAGAATGCATGTAGATGGATTAATTTTTCTTGTATATGAAGCAAAATGAATCAGTCCTATTTTTATATAGTGTAATAAGGGTATCAATGATGTAAGAGTTTGTGTAGACTAAATTTGTTTTAACTTATCTTGTGTGCATGATCCTTTCCCTACTCCATTCAATGATGAAGTACTTGACTAGGTGGCTCAGAATGAAGCATGTTCCTTCACTTATGGATTTTCAATATATCATCAAGTTAAAATCGCAGAAGAAGATAAAAGGAAGTATACCTTTACTACCAAGTGGGTTTCATTTGCTTATAATGTTATGCCCTTTGGGCTTAAGAATTATCTTGCTATCTTTTCAAGGATTGTTATTATGACTTTCCATAATTTTATCCACAAGTATATTAAAGTTTACATGGATGAATATTCTATGTACAACTTCCTAAGGGAACACATAGGCCTACTTCGGTTAATGTTTGACCATTGTAGAGAGTTACAAATTTCATTGAATCTCAAGAAATGCATCTTTTTTTTACCTTTTTGGAAACGTGTTGGGGAATATTGTGCTTAGGGAAGGATTTTCGATGGATCTTGCGAAAGTTGTTTTTATTTTGAATATGCCTCGCCCCGATTTTATCGCGATCTCATCAGGAATTACGCAAGTATCACTGCCCCATGGGAGAAATTGTTGAATAAATATGAAGTTTTCCACTGGACACCTGAATTTGACATAACTTTTAACTTTTTTTAAGAAAACCCCTATTGTAACATATCCTAACTAAAAGGTTGAATTCCATGTACAAATCGATTCCTCTGGCACAGTTTTAGGTGTTGTCCTTGCACAACCAGGTGAAGGAAATCTATATCATCCTATTTACTTCACCAGTAGAAAACTATCATAGGCCAAGTGCAACTATACTACCATAGTGAAAGAGGAATTGTAGGGCATCTTTTGTTTTTCCAAGAATTTTCCTTTGAAGTTGTTGTCAATCTTGGAAAGTTGAATGTTGGCCCTCACCACTCATCTAGATTAGAGTCACGAGAAACTGGTGGAGTTGTATATGACCAGCTCCTAGATGTAGATTTATTTAAGATTGAAGTTGTCCTAGACTATCTTTCTGATATTGCCTTATTTTTTAGCACTAGTATTTTCCCTTATGGTTATTCCATGTAACAAAAAAGTGACATTTGGGGGTTCATGCAACATACTATCAATTTATTGTAGGTCAACTATGTAAGTTGGGATTATATATTATTCTTAGAATGTTTGTACTTGACCATAAAATACATGAAATCTTATGGGAGTATCATTGTGGAGTTGTGGGAGGTCATAATGGAGGGAAGGTGACTGCAAAGAAAGTACTTCAACCAGGATTATGGTGGCAGACTATTTTTAAAGATGCTAAAGACTATGCGAGAGCATGTGATTTCTATTAGTGAGTTAGTAATCCCTTGCACAGGGATGAGTTACCCTTACACCTTGCTCGTGTAGTACAAGCCTTTGAGAAGTGAGCTATTGAGTTCATAGGACCTATGAATCCACCAACTAAAGATTCAAAGGAAAGATAAATGGTTACAACAATTGATTATTTGACTCGGTGGGATGAAATAGAACCTGTTAGGGATTTTTCTATAGACATAACAATAAGTTTCATTTTTTAGAACATTGTTACTCGAATTGGTTGTCCCAGAAGATTAACGAGTGATCAAGGTGATCATTTCCTCAATGATACAATTGTCACCCTCACTCGAGAATTTATGATTCAAAATCATAAGAGAAACCCATATCATCTGAAAGCCAATGGTATAGTGGAATCATTCAATAAGATTTTGGAGAAGGATTCGACTCTTGCGAAAATCAAGGTGACTAGGATGATATATTTCCATTTGTTATTTGGGAATATAGAACAACTATAAAGAGGTTACATGAGTTTACACCTTTTCAATTGGATTATGGGAGAGAAGCCATAGTACCAATTGAGTTCATCACACCAAGACTATACATTGCACAAGTTACTCAGATCCGGGTTGTGAAATTGGAGGAAGTTAAGGAAGACATATTTTTACTGGATTTTCATTACACTCTAGAGAAGGCTACATAGAAATCTTGGCATGAAAGACACATTAAGACCAAGACTTTCTTACAATGACACTGAGCATTGATCTATGAATGTAGTTATCAAAAGCATTGAATATGGGTGATATTTCAATGTCCTCTGATAATTCAATATCATAAGTATTTGAAAAAAAAGTTATGAGGATCTTACAAGGTCCTCTCTTTTTCATCTTTAGCTTGTTATACATCCCTTTCAGAAATATTTCTTTCCTTGGGTGTGCTAAAGTTTGATCTCCAGTCTCAAAATTAACTTCTCTTATTTTCTGATCTATTCAGCTCTTGTAATTTTGGATTCTATCTTGTAGTTGTCCCTTGATATGATCGTGCAAATTCTACATTTCTACAGCAAAATCCTCTGCTGTTGCAATTGAAAATTTATCTCGTCCCAAATCTCTCAACTCTGAAAATCCTCTTGGATGCATTCCATATACTATCTCGGATGGGATTTTACCAGTACTCCTATTCGATGAGTCACTATACACAAACTCTTCTCGGGGCAGTATTTGATCCCATTGATTGTTATGTTTTGTGAACAAACTTCTCAAAAACTTCCCTAATCTTCGATTCACTACCTGATTTTGTTTGTCTTCCTAAGGATGATATGATGAATTTAAAGATAAACTCATCCCTACCTTCCTCCACAAAGTCCTCCAAAATTGTCCCACAAATTTGGTATGACTATACTTCTCAGAAACCCATGCAATCTCACAATATCCTTGAAAAATAAATTTTCTATATGGGTAGCATCACTAGTTTTTTGACATTATATGAAATGTGCCATATTTGAAAATATGTCAACTACCACAAATATTGAATGACTTCCCCTCTCAGTTCTTATAGCATCCCATGACCTATATGGAATAGGAAATCCCAGAAAAAAAATCCATACTTATAGCATCCCAGAAAAAAATCCATACTTATAGCATCCCATGACCTATATGGAATACTAAATGGTTGATACAATCGTGTGTTTTGTTTCTTTCCTTTTGCATATTGAAATATTCTTCATCTCTCTACAAATTTCTTCACATTGGACCTCATACCTGGCCAATGGTATGAAGAACTCAACTACAGATATGTTTCATCATGGCCAAAGTGTCTAGCAAATCCTCCACTACGTTTCTCCTTTAGAAAATGATCCCTCATGGAGCATTTCGGGATACAAAAGCAACCTCCCTTCAATAACAATCCATCTTGGATTAAATACTCCATTGATTGATTTTTTCCCTTAGCAAAGGGTTCTCGCATGCTTCATAAGATTCCTTGAAATTCAGATCCTCTACATCTCCTTGAGGTGTTCAAATCCCAAAGTCTCCACTTAAAATTCCTACAAGATCAAACATCTCCTTCTCAAAGAATATGCAACTTTGTTAGTGCTTCCACTAATATTTTTAATAACAAAAGTAAAATTCTGCATGAATTCTACCCATTTGGCATATCTCCGATTCAATTTCTCTTGTCTAGTTATAAATTACAAAGGCTGATTATCAATATACAAAATGATCTCCTTCGGTATAATATAATGTCTCTACTTTTTCAAGGCTTGTATTACAACATAAAATTCCTTCTCACATGTCGAATACTTCCTCTTAATATCATTTATCTTCTCACTGAAATAAGCAATAGGATTATTGTATTGACTTAAAACTTCGGCAATGGCTACTCCACTTGCATCACATTTGACCTGAAAGGTCTTCTTAAAATATGGCAGAACTAAAATAAGTTTTTGTCTTATCTTTTCTTTCAACACTCTAAATCCCTTCTTAGCCTCTTTTGTCCAATTAAAAGATCTATGCTCATTTTTTATGGTGTCAAGTATGGGTGCACAAATATTGTTGAAATTCCTGAATTTCCTGTAAAAACTTGCCAATCCATGAAAACTTCTTACTTCAAACACACTTTTTGGAGAAGGCCATTCTCTGATTGCCCTCACCTTCTATGGATTCATATTCAATTCATTTGAATAGATTATGAACCCCAAATATATAAGTTTTGTTTTCATAAAAAAACATTTCTTCAAATTCACTAACAACTTCTCCTAGTGTAACCTACTCAACACCATCTTTAATTGTCTGAAATGCTCACTCAAAATTAGGATGTCATCTAAATAAACAATCACAAAATTACCAATAAAATCTTTGAGTACTTCATTCATCAATCTCATAAAAGAGCATTTGTTAAACCAAATGACATAAGAAGTTGCCATACAATCCTTCATTTGTCTTGGATGTTGTCTTCCATTCATATCCCTCTCTCATTTTGATATGATGATAACCACTCTTCAAGTCTATTTTGGAAAAATAACTAGCTCCACTCAAGCAATCTATTAAATCATCCATTGTGGGTAAAGAGAATCTATACTAGATGGTTATCTTGTTGATGGCTCTAGAATCTATGCATATTCTCCAAGCTCCATCCTTCTTCAGACTCAACACAGTTGGTACAGCACACAGGATCAAACTTTCCTTGACCAAACCTTTATCCAACAATTCTTGGACTTGGTTCTTGACCTCTTCTTTCTCTTGAGGGGTCAATACGTATGCTTCTTTGTTAGGAAAACTTTCTCTTGGAATAAGATCGATATGATGACTCTTGAACTTTCTCCACAATGTCAACAAATTCATCCAATAACTCTTGAACTTTCACAAGAAAATCATTCATAGAAGATTCATATAAGTGCTTGTAAACATCACTCTGAGCTTACTTACAACAACAATCTATTTCTTGTTCTTTCTTGACTTCTTTCAATATTTCCTTCCCACTCAAGAGAAGTATAATAGGACTAGCTTCTTCTTTGGGTTAAGCTTATAGCTTATTGACATGTTAAATTTATATTTCAACAAATATATTAATCCAACTTTTCCATGGACTTGAGATAATCTACATTCTTTTGTATTCACAAACTAAATAATGGCGGTGTGTACTTACCTTCCCCACCACAATTCATCCTCGGTCGTCTCATCGTTCATAACAGGCTTATCTATGGGACAACGTCCTGTTTTGGCTCCCGAAATCGTTTCAAGAGCACTAGTCGATGTAATGAATTGCCCTTTTTCATATTTAATAGCATGTTCATATAGCTCTGGAAAGATTCACAATCACACAGTATATCAAAGTTAGAAAAAAATACAAAAGATTAAAATAAAAATTAAAGACATCATTTCAAAAGTTTAATACATACACGGAAAGACAATAATCTTACAGAAAAAAAAATATCTCAGAACATTGAAAATTCCCTTGAGAGAATATCTCCCGACATAACCTCGGGATTTAATAATGAAATTTAATCCCTGGAAAACAACACAAAGTACAAGAACAAAACCCCCTCATATTTTAAAAAAAAAAACTAAAGAAAAGCAGTGCCAAGATCAAAACCAATGCCTTGTGTAGCATGCTCGTATAGCTATGGAAAGATTTAGAGTCACGCATCGAAACCAAGTGAGAAACCAACAGAAAGACGACATCTCAAAGCTTCAAAATGCCCCCAGAGAAAAGTGGCCATAATATAAACCCCACAGAAAGGCGGCCATAAAACCCCGCAAGCCAAAAATATGAAACACCAAGATAAACATGTAAACATGCATTCAAACATGTAAATTAAACCACATGGCATTCAAATTAATCAAACCTGTGCCAATACCTAAATCTTTGCTAATCACCTAAACCTAAAGGTGGCAATCAATTCATTATTTTTGAACACAATTAAATAAATGTAAAACAGTCAACACATGCCTTTATAATAACCAATAAATTAATGATGGAAATCAAAGACATTCATTTAGACGACGAAAAATATTACACCTTTCCACTTAAATATTACGGAGTGTATAAAAATAAATCATACAATCCTTAAGTTTATTGTACGAATTAAATTTATATTTCAATAAATATATTAATCCACCTTTTGCAGAGATTGAGATAATCTACAACCCTATCTCTCTTGACCAGGAATGTATGGTCGTCCAACTGTATATTAATCCTCTGCATAAATAACCAAAAAGAAAACTGAAAAAGATGATTTTCAAAAACCTTGTTGAGTGGTGAATCAACCAAAAATCAAACATCCTTGCTTCAACTTACAGCCTCTGTATTAACAAACTAAATACGGCATGGGGGCGTGTACTTACGTGCCCCACCACAGTTCATCCTCAGTCATCGCATCCTTAACAACACGTTTATCTCTGGAGAACGTCATGTTTTGGCTCCCAAAATCGTTGCAAGAGCACCAGTCGATGTAATGAATTACACTTTATGGTCTGTTCATATATGTCTGGAAAGATTCACAATCACACAGTAAATCCAAGTCAGAAAAAAATTCAAAAGATTAAAATAAAAATTAAAGATGACATTCCAAAAGTCTAATACATAAACGAAAATACTTTCTGATAAAAAAAATATTAGAACATCTAAAATTTCCAAATTCCCTCCATGCAAGCTCCAGAGTAAATCGACATAACTTCCAAATTTAATAATGAAATTTAATCCCTCAAATACAACAAAAAAAACAAGGAACAAAGCCCAAGCCCATTTTGTATAGCCCGTAGTACCCCAGCTGAACTGTTGACAGGGATAAACAACTCTTACAGTGTTGGTCTTCATCTTCCTTGACATTTGGTATCCGTAGAGCTGGCAGATTTTCAAGATTTATGTTTATCTATTTTCTGTGTTTTTTTTCTATTCCAAATTATTCACTAAAAGCTTTGTGCCTATGGAGATATTCGTTTCATATTACTCATTATTAACCATATGATTAAAGATTAATGTGTTGCAGTCGCAGAGCCGTTGCAAAAGAGTAATGGATTTTTGTTACAATCTGGTGATATGACGGTCACCTGGTGACTTTTTTTATTTAAGACCCCTGGTAAGCACCCTCTCTATACATGATAGAGCAATCTGCATGCTTATACATTTCTCTTTATTACATTCAATTGATTTAATGAAATATTGGATATATTATTGACTTTGGAATTTGGATTTAGAAATTGGTTACCTGTTTGTAATTGTTATATGCTTGGGTAATCTACAGCAATCCGTCTATTCGTCCAGGTTAATGTCCCTTTTGAAATATTAAATTCTTTGTATCTTGTGTCTTTCACCAACCTAAGAATGCAATTTCGTATTTTCCTTTCTGCATGTAGATACATGATATATGTGAACTATGGCTTTTGGATTTCTGTGGTTGTGTTTTTAATTTTATCGGCATTATTATCTGAATTATGGGCATTATTATCTGAATTATGTACCAGATATTTTCCAGCCTTTTTTTTTACCGTCAAAATTGTTAGGGTGGAGGAGTCTACTTTATCTCCATTTCCCCATTGTGATTCTTTCCTATTAAGTCTAGAATTACACAGGTTTAGGTCTGTAGCTGCATCACATTCATCAACTACTTAGACGCTTTTGGTTGCTTTTTTCCTCTTTTTTATTTCTATCTCCTAACGATGTTCCCACCCGGATTGAAATTTTTGTTTCCAGAAATTTAGTTACATGGAAGCTAAAATTTTGTTACAATTGTGGATGTTCTTTCATTTTAAGTCCAAATATTTATATTTAATGAGCAATATTTTTTGTTTTTAAAAAATGGTGTTTTTGCAGCAAGGAAATGACCCATCCATCCATGGTGGTTCTGCAGCAAGGAAATGACCAATCTACAACAGGGAAAAAAAAAAAAAAAAAAAAAAAANAACTTGAATTTGAAGAAAACCAGGCACCCACAATCCCAATACCCTCAGAACGTGAAGGGCCAATGAGGTATGTTATTATAATATTCAAGAATATGGTTATTCATACCGAAGACATTGCAAAGTATAGACAATCCTTCAATTTTATTAATTGGATTTTGAATAGCTTGACGATTTCTTTATGTGTATGAATTCATATTTAATATAACCTACCAGCAAACTCGATAGAGGACATTTATAATGGCCCTTTTAGTTACTCTTTCCACTTCATCCTTTCTTCAAAAGCAGTCTTTGAAAGCAGTGGCAATGAAATGGCATAATGGATAGACCTTTGAAAGGACTATTATTATGCCTTGAGTAGTTAGCAAAGGCAATAAAACGGTAGAATGGTTAATTAGACACTTTATAGAGTAATTTCTGGCTTTGTATCATGATATATTAGTGATAATATAAGGTATCAACAGTTTTGCAAATATGGAAGAGAGTAGTAAGATGGAAATGGTAGAAAAAATATGGAAGAAATTAATTAGAGAATTGATAATTCAAACTTTAGTAATATTGTTTATGAAAAACATTAAGAGGCTTCTTGAAGTGAAAAAAAAGTTAAAAATAATACTTCTCATCAAATTTCAAGAAGTTAATGTCCACCTTAGTGGTTTCTTCTGCTTCAATTGGTCCATAAATCCATATACCTAATGCAGATTCCCTATCAAATTTGAACTCATATAAACCCTTAAATGTACTGTATTTGAAATATATTACTAAATATGTCAAATTAATATAGACCACCAATTTGCACATCCACCTTTCTTTTTAAACATTGCTATTAATTCTCCCCTTCCTAATGTACTGGTAAAATTTAGATTTCAAATTTCCTTTGAAGACCAGATTTTGACTAACAATTTTTTGAGTAAACTGTTGACTTAGTTGATATTTGATTTAACATTAAAAGTCACAAGAGTTCTGACGAAATCCTTTGAAAGAACCAGAACATGTTCAATTTTGAACGTTGTTTCTCCCTTCCCCATTAAAATTACCAACTACACATAGTCCAAAACATATTAAGATGAGATGGCTCATATCTGTCGTGGAGCAATTAATCTCTTTTGAAGAACATGGGTTACTCTGATAGTTCGCCTTTTCCCTTCTCCATTGAAATTACAGAGAAGTCACATATTCTAAATCCCATTAAGATGAGATCACTCATATTAAAATTCCCTCTCAACCTTCTCCCTCTGCACCAAATGCCATTAGAGCTAGATATAAAACACTGCATGGAATTATAGAATTCTATAATTGAAGGTTCCTTGTTTATTCGAGCTTCTTCTTTCTTATAGTCTTCTCCAGCACATTATGCGAACCCGGAGCTCTTAGAACGAAGAAACAATCCAATCTAAAGTTCTCTCTCCCTGGATAGAGTACTCGATTTCCAACTGAGTATTACTATTATTCGCATATGCGTAGAAAGAGGCTATAAGAAGACAACATGACAGAGGCAGAAGAGGCCAGGAGAATGGAAATGAGGTATGCTTCTTTGAAAGAGAATTACGTGGAGCTCCAACCGATATGTATGTTTTCTATTTGGGCAATTGTGTCCACACTTCACACTTCTGTTAAAATCTAGTAGAGCCAACCCAACAATATGGGATTTCTGTTTATTTTGTACATAGTTTTATGATTTTTTTTATTTTTTTTATTCGATATTTTCATTCTGTTTTAGTATGCTATGTCATTAAGAAAAAGATTACAGAGAGGGATAAGAAGAACTGGTTGGGGAAGATATCAAGTTTGTGGATTATTTTTTTATGATATTTCTTTTAAGGTAAACTGTGTTTCCTTCCTGTGATCAAAAAACAGTTTGAACGGTTCTTTTTTCATGTCAAGTTGAAAGGAATATTTTCATCCAACCTTTTATGATGACAAGTTGTAAAAGTGAAGGTGGGACGGGATAATTACTTGTAGGTAACAGTGTATAAACTCTGGCCCAAACAGAAAAATGAAACCTAAGAGTTATGGCTTTGTGTCTTGATTCATATCTTGATTATGAAGGAATATATAAATTAAATACAGACATGTTGTTTATTGAAAATAAAATTTGATAGCTAACATATTAGGAGCTAATTGAAACTCATAAACTTTTCTAGAAATCTTTAAAATTATACCTCTCCATTCATATCTTAATTATGAAGGAAGATATAAATTAAATACAGACATGTTGTTTACTGAAAATAGAACTCGATAACTAACATATTAAGAGCTAATTGAAACTCATAAAATTTGCTAGAACTCTCCAAAATTCTCTAAGGAGAGTAACTAACACTCCCCCTTAATTGATACATCTAATTGATTTAGTGTTTACAACACCTAAATTATGTCTAAAGTAAAACACTAATTTTTGTCAATGGCTTTGTAAATATGTGAACCAATTGGTCTTCTGGTCTTTTGATTTACAAGATTTCAAGTAGATTTGGAAAACTCTACTTGAAATATTGTAAATCAAAAGACCAATTGGTTAACATATTTACAAATCCATTGGTAAAAAATGTATTTGAATTTGGTAGACATAATTTAGGTGTTGTAAAGCCAATTAGTTGAATAAAACTCTAGAATATCTTAGTTCTCAAGTTCTATTATTAGTAGGCATGTGTGTATTTATATGTCTTTACAGTGAATGAATGAAGATTTAGTAAGGAGGAGTGTTAAAAGATTATTACTCCTCTTAGTTAGTTTTGGAGAGTTCTAATTTTAGAGAGTTCTAGAAGAGTTTCAGATCTAGTTAGTTGAAGAAAGTTCTAGAATATCTTAGTTCTCACTTTCTATTATTAGTAAATATGTTTGTATTTATATCTTTGTTAAAAAGCAATGAATGAATCAAGATTTAAAACCACAAGTCTCATGTTCAGTTTTTTTGTTTCTCCATGATTTTATACAAGTAATTATCCCCAACATGTTCTTATTATCCCATGTCTTTGAGCTTTTTGTATTAATGACATAACATGATAAAACACATTGAAAAGACCAAAACAAGAAATAAATAAAATCACAAAACCATGTACAGAATAAAATAGAAATCACATATTGTTGAGTTTGATCTACAGATTTTGATTGCAGTGTAGACACAATTGCCCAAACCTAAAACATAGATACCCGTTGTATCTCCATGTAATTTTATTTTAGAGAAGCATACTTCATTTCCATTCTCTTAGCCTCTTATTCTTATGTCATGTTTTCATCCTATAGCTTCTTGCTACCCATATGCGAATAATAATGATACCCAGTTGGCAATCGACTTTAAAGGGAGAACTGTTGATTGGATTGTTTCTACTTTTGAGAGCTCTCGGCTCACAAGACTATGCTAGCCCAAACTATAAGAAAGCACAAGATCGAATAAGTAGGGCACCTTCAATTATAGAATTAAATAATTCCATGTGTT
>ML777507.1:1024919-1064499 GCA_009831015.1 Picea engelmannii
CTGTTGATTGGATTGTTTCTACTTTTGAGAGCTCTCGGCTCACAAGACTATGCTAGCCCAAACTATAAGAAAGCACAAGATCGAATAAGTAGGGCACCTTCAATTATAGAATTAAATAATTCCATGTGTTGTTTTATATCTTCGTCTACTGGCATATGGTGCAGTGGAAAGAGAAAAAGGGAGTTTTAATATGGGTGGAATCATCTTAATGGGTTTTGGAATATGGGTCTTCTTCATCATTTCAATGGGGAAGGGAGAAGGAGAATAATCGTTGTAACCTGTGTGACAGATTGATTTGGGGACTCACACCTTTAATGGACCGCATAGTTGGTCGGCATTGGGTTGCATTGCTTGGCTTTCCCGAGGAGGAAATGTGATGGCCATTGTTGTTTCCATGCAACTTTGAGCAGAAGGAGATTGAATGCAACACAAAATGATATAGGGACTAATAAAGGAATTCGGCACCAACTAGGTCTTAATTAGGCCTTCCTGCCTTGCAATTTTGTAAGGTTTTTTTCTAACTTGGATGAGACCAACAACAAAAACGTAGCGAGATTTGAATAATTCTGGCTAGTCATTGTTGGATAATGCCAATTAATTTACATTCGTTTTTAGATTATTCTGTAATTAGTTAGATCAAATCA
Organism: Picea engelmannii; assembly: GCA_009831015.1. Taxonomy (NCBI): domain Eukaryota; kingdom Viridiplantae; phylum Streptophyta; class Pinopsida; order Pinales; family Pinaceae; genus Picea; species Picea engelmannii. The sequence goes on from ML777507.1 coordinate 1,025,564, forward strand.
ACTACATTTAGAATAGGGATAGAGTCACATTAAATGTAATCGGTTTATTGTAACTGAGTGAAGACTGGGATAGAGTCACATTAAATGTAATCGGTTTATTGTAGCTGAGTGAAGACTGCTATATATCTATGTAAGCATGTTAAGGCAGTGAGTGTGAGATGTGAGAGTTCTTGAGACTTATGAGCGTGAGTGGTTTGGCTGATGCATTATCTTCCTTGCATATTATTAACCGAATATCATTGTCCTGTGAATATTTCCATATATAGAGTTTTACCTTCTGTGTTTACTCATTTTCTTGTATCTTGCTCTATATTTTCTTTCGCTGCAGATCAACAAGTGGTATCAGAGGTGGCAATGCAGGTGAGCTGAACCTTCTATGTGAATACATGAACCTCTGAACGATATTGAGCACGTGAAGGACAATTTCTATCGATCTGAGGGTAAGAGAAGCGACCACTTTGGATGCACCCTGTACATGTATTACGGAGCATCTACAAGGAGGGAGACGTTATTCTTATGTGGCTGGAGGTGCGTCCAAGAGGCTAGGCACTTCCTCGAGAGGGATCTTCCTCCATATTAACGATTTCCTTTGCAAGAATGAGGTGAATGAATTTCTTAATGCAAAGAATTTTATAAGAGTTGACTTCATAAGTGAAATGTTTGTTTATGAAGGCTTTCTCCTTTATTATTAGTGAGGTGTAAAGTTTATAAAGTGTTTATTCTTTATACATTATATGAAGTGGACATTTGGTTTATGAAAAAAAAAGGTTGTGCATTCAATATATCAATTATTTTATTTCCTTAATCTTATTTTATATAATCCCACTTTGAATTAAAAGATTATATCTTCGAAAAAAAATTTAAAACATGAAGCTTTAACTTGTAAGTAGTGATTTGGGTATTAGGTGGTTTTGTGCTAATGGCTAAGATGTAGAGTTCGAAGTTTGAAGTTGAAAAGTTCAGCGGTAAAAGAAACTTTGAGCTCTGGAAGATCAAGATGTGGTATTTACTTGTGCAACAAGGGTTGCAAAAAAAATTAGCAAGGCAAGACAAAGAAACTAACAACTATAACAAATGAAGAATGGGAAGATCTGGATGCAAAAGCTCTTAGTACCATTCATTTATGTCTCGCGGATGATATTTTGTTTGATATCGTAGGAGAGGATACAACATCAAGCTTATGGAGCAAGATGGAAAGTCTATATATAATAAAGTCCTTGACGAGCAGTATCTACTTGAAGAGACAGTTGGGATGAAAGAAGGAACAACAATTGCTCACCATTTAAGTACCTTTAATACCCTTATAGTTCAATTGACTAGTATGGAAGTTAAATTTGAAGATGAAGATAAGGCTATTACACTATTGTGTTCATTGCCTGAGTCTTGGGATAATCTAGTCACCTCTATTAGCTTTAGCTCAACAGATGTTTTAATTTATGACTCTGTTGTGGGAGCTTTGTTGGCTGAGGAGGTGAGGAGAAAATCTAGTCAAGAAACCTTCTTCAAAGGCAATGTTGGTCAGAGGCCGAACTAAAGAGAAGAATCAGAGAAGTTCTTCTTGATATAAGTCAAGATGTGGAAAGGGTAAAGAAAAATGTTGGTACTATGGAAAAACTAGACATCTCAAGAAATATTGCTGGAAAAGAAAGGAATCTGAGGAAAACTCTACGAAGGAAGAAAATGTGGTTGTAACAAATTCAGGTATGACTGATGAAGTTTTATCCATTTCTAGTAATTTACAACATCAAGAAAAATGACAGTTAGATTCAGGTGCCTCCCACCACATGTGCTCACATAGAAATTGGTTAATTTCTTACCAATCTGTTGATGAGGGTGTAGTGTTTACGGGAAATGGTATTCCCTGTAAAACTGATGGGGTTGGCAATATTAAAATCAATATGTTCGATGGTATTGTTAGCGAATTAACGTATGTTATATATGTGCCTAAGCTTAAATCAAATTTGATTTCATTAGGATTGTTGGATTCTTGTGGATATAAGTATACAGGTCAAGGTGGAGCACTCACATTATCGAAAGGTAGTTTAGTAGTGATGAAGGAAGCAAAGGTTGATAACCTGTTGATGGGTCTTAAATCCCTTGATTCAACAGCAGGAACCAAACCTGCCACCGAGGCCCAATTAGACTTTGCAACATTTGAGATGGAATGGTTCTCCAGATCTTGCGATCCGACCAATTTATTGATGAGCTTTTTGTTTTCTTATAAAGGTTCTCTTGAGTGGGACTAGTTTGAGAGATGCAAACTGGCTTAAGCCAACTTGACAAGTAACAAAATTGAGTTTCAACTACTGGGAAGGGGCTGAGCTTGGGCTAACTCGCTGCTCAAACATGCAGACAGTAATTATATACCATAGGGCCTAGTAATAATACATTAACCAAATGAGCATCCAATTACTGCATGAGAATCTAACTAACAGAAAGTAAAAACACATATGTAACCAAGATCATGGCAAGCAAAATAATTCATCTACCATAACATTCATCACATAACAACACAACGATTTATCTTCATCATTAAAGCAAAGAAAATCAAAACATTACACCAGATAACTTGACAACAGAATCGATTTCTCTTACTCATTTACTGCATCATTCTTGGAACAAGATAGGAAGTAATTCTTCTCCAACTCCAATCACATACATCTCATGAAAATATCTTGTCTTTGGTCCAGAAGGACTTCTCAATTCATAGCACTCTCAAAATAATTATCAACAAACAAAAAAAGAAATAGTTCTTACAACAACCATCGACCCTTGACTAATCGATCAATGCCTTTATTTATAGAATAAAATTCAACCAAAATTAAATACAGTTAGTACCAAAAACAAATCGCCACGTGGAGTGGTCATCCAATAGTTTCTTTAACATTTCATCCGGGATATTTCTTGAAAAGGATGACTCTCATGAAAATCTTCATAGGTTTGAGCCCATGGGACTCTGTGTTGTTCCATTAGGGCTACGTATATTCCTCTGATATCTACTGCATGCATTTGGAACTTTACCAAACTAGCGTTTAGTAGTTACAACATAGTCTGAGCTTTGATCGGGTATTTCACTAATAGTTTTACTCGTCCTAGCTTCGCATCGGCTATCTTCATACATTCTTCATCCCACAGCTAGTCTCGTTTGATGGGTTTCTTGAACACGTTACTTGGGTCGAAGTTGATCGGGGACACAGAACTCGGAGAGCCCAGAACCCTTCATTTCATCGATAATTCAGCTTCGGTGTTCTTTTAGAATCCTTCGACGAAGCCATAGGATGAACTTTGTTTGGTAATAGGGGAGGTTTATTTCCTGCAATTAAGACGGTGGAAGTTTAACGATTTCAAAGTAATTTGTTATAAGACGTAAATAAATTGAAAAGACTAGTACGTACCTGTGTAGTCTGCTATTTTCAGTCATTTAATATTTGTTTGATCTCAGTCGCTCCTTCGGATGACTTGTGATGACTTGGCCAAAGCCGTCGCTCCTTTGGTTAAAAGGAATTATGTCAGTGTAACGTGGGGTGGCAAATCAGGTACAACATCACGAATATTTTAAATCATCATATTAATTATTCGACCTTTGGTGCCCAAAAGAGATGTCGAAGGCGAGCGTGCACATTTATACTCTCAAAGGGTCAAACACCATAAGAGGAAATCCATTAAATGCTTCCAGAATCCATATTATCAAGCATGTAAAACATCATTAGTTGAATAACAGAGGTCTGGGGCAAGGCCGGGAGGATCGTACTAGACGTTACCTGTGACTCCATTCGGCGGCGTTTACATGCTCTCGATTGCATCCGCTGAAAATTTGTGGTGCGTCGAGTCCTTAATCACCATGTCACGGGGTGCGAGTGTCTTATTGGCATGCTCTGTTTTGGTCCTCTGTTTTTCTATAAATTCGGAGAGTTCTGGGGGAAAATTTACGCTCATGCCGAGCTTATATTCTCTGGAGTTCTGGTATAGCGATTCCATCTTGGTGAAGTCCTATGTAGATGTTCCCCATCCTCTGCAGATGCATGAGTTGTCACGCTATTGCATAATGGGATCCCCTTCCAACAGGGAGCGGGGTCTGCGGAGTACCCGGAGTTCGAGATCTGAGCCCCAGCGTGCCTGGGATTCTTTTTTGTTAACCTCCCATGTTCTTGAACGTCCAACAACGGGTACAGGCCTTGGCATGGAGATGGTGTCAGCATCTCCTGCGAAGCTCGGGGTGAAAATGAATACATCTAATAGAAGTATGATGGGAATCATGTTTCCTTAGGAGCCGAAACCACAGGGAAGAGGGAGGCCCAAAAAGGGTATGAAAAAAGGGGAGGAGGACCACCTCCCAGCTGAGCCATACGTACATTCAGTCATTGAGGAGACCATGAGGTTTACCCAGTAGTCGGTGCCAGTTGGGACTACCAGTAGGGAAGGAGGGAGGGGAAAAGGAGGTGAAAGGGCATCGGTTTCTCTTGACGAGAGTTCTGCTCAGTGGTTAGAACGGGCTAAACTGATGATAGTTGAACTCTACCAAGAGAACAGAGAGTTCCGGCATCAGTTAGCAGTGAATGATCAAGAGATATTGTCGTCGTCGAGTCATGTAGGAAGCACGGTTTGGCTGTAGAGGTGGCTTCGGGAAGCACAAGACACAATTGTGCAACTACTCGAGGTGCACCGGATGGCGAGAGAGAAGAACACAGTGCAAGGTGTAAGTAGTAACCCAAGGAAAGGAATAGTGGGTGATATTGTGCCTTACACTTCTCCTAAGTGATGCTTGGAAAAAAACCCCTTTTGCTCTTCTATTGTAAAGAAATTCATCCTTTTACTGCCACCGGGTCGGTTGGTCATGGTGTTGACATGGCTTAGTTGTATGTGATGCGGACTTGGCGGGACCCCTTTAATACTAAGTATCGAGAGTATTTTGAATGTATTATGCTTTCTTATGGATGCAAAGGGGAAAATTAACTGTGTTTTCTCATCATAAATCATTAGATTGCACAAATTATTAGATCTTGTAATCGTTATTGTGACACTGTGGGTTTGTTGATATATTTCCCTTTTGTAAAATTTATGGTATCAATTCATGCTTTCATGGCTTTATTGACCCAGGATCATTAGAAACATTTAGCTATAAAAGGCATTCATTGATAAATAAGGATCTTACTTGGGACCTCGCTCGTGTCGAAAATACTAAAACTAGATACTACGGGTGTCGACATCGGGTGGTATTGGGAAAAGGTAAAGTTTTTCTTCGTGAGTTAACACATTATAATGTCTTCGACACCTAAAATATATCGGCGTTTGGAGGTCGGCGATGTTGCTCCTTACTTTGGCACGGTGCATACTATTACATATTTTTGCCGAAACCGAATGGATCAGCCTTCGGCAACATCCTTCTCGAGACTTATTTGTGGGAAAGAAACATTTTCATTGGTCGACGCCGATGAAGGTTGACACTCATCTATTTTGACTTCTCGAATGATTTCAGCCACCTTTCTCTATCGTCGATGTCGAATTTCTCAAGTGAGTCGGGGGAAAGTCTGAGTCGCCAATTTGTGCAGACAGTTGATGAAGAAGATTGAGTGGTACCCAAAAAAGAAAATGTTCATATATTTTTTAGGGTGTGTTGAGTGCTCTACAAATGGTGATTCATTGGGTGAATGCAAAATCTTTGATTCCTCTTTGCTTCCCTTAGACAATTTATTCATATCTACATATATTACAATACATTTTTTTATTATTATTAATATTATTCAATGAAAGTATCGTTTTAGGGCTTGGATATTTACTGGGAGGGCATCAAGTTCCCCCCCCAGGTTTTTCAATCAATAGATACATGCCCCAATTCTCTCGGCTACTTGGAAGGGTCCAAGCCATAGGCTTTGAAACTTAGAGTGTTTTCCCTTAGGTTCGTTTTCTTTGTCCCACTTAAGCACTAAGTCTCCTACCTAGAAGATATTTTCTTTAGCCTTATGCTTATCAAACCATCATTTCACTATATGTTGGTGAGCCAGGAATTTTGACTTAGAATTTTCTCTCTCTTCCTGTAACATGAGCAGAGTGTCGATTCTCTGTTGCATGGCCGATGAGGATTCTTCATGGGAGTCTTGATCCAATTGAAGAGATGGCAGATAGAGCCCGTTTGAGAGGATAGATTCTTTCCCATAGACTAAGAAGTATGGGGAATTTCCTATGGATTCTTTGGGTGTGACCCTATAGGCCCATATGGAATTATGAAGTTGAATATGCCAATTTCTCTCGTTATCTGTAACTATCTTTTTTAGTATCCTTACCAAGTTGTTATTAGTCGATTCTGCCACATCGTTTCCCTGCGGGTAGTAATTTGCAGAGTACTTGATTATAATTCATTTATCCAGAGAAAACTCAGTCAATAGGGTAGAGGAAAACTAGGCTGCATTATCAAAGACCAAAATAGAGGGGACGTCAAACCTTGTGGTCAGTTGTTGTTCTATAAATTGGATTACTACCTTCTCGTTTACATGAGTCAAAGGAATCACCTCTACCCATCTGGTGAAATAGTTGGTAGCAGTAAGAATGTACTTGTGAAGTTTTGAAGAACTAGGAGTAATTTCTCTTATGATATTCAACCCCCACTGCTCAAAAGGCCTGGAGACAGTCACGGGCTGAAGTGGGATTGTTGCCCTTTTCTCCTTTCCAGCACTTAATTGATAAGTCTTACAATTCCTAGAGTGAGTATGAACATCTTTAAACAAGGTGGGCCAGTAATAGTCTGCTCTCAGAATTTTATGGGCGGTAGTGTTCCCTACAAAGTGTCCTCCGACGGGGCCATCATGGAGTTCGGTCAGCACCTTGTCAGCATCTTCTCATTCAAGACATCTCAATAATACCCCATCATAGTTGATTCGGAAGAGTACCGAATTTATAAGATGATACTATGCAGATTTCAATCGTAGGCCTCTCCTTTCCTTAGGGTTGAGTTTTTCAGGACAAGCCCCGTGATGCAAAAGATAAGTCAAATCCTTGTACCAGGAGTCTTGTCCTAGGGAGATGTACGCTACTTCGTTGCACCATAGTTCCATTTCGTTTTCCCACCCCGAATCTTCATTTACTTGATCCTGGGCTTCGGCTACGAGCTTACAAATACCTTTTCCTTTTACTAGCTTGGAAGATTTTATATCTAGATCAAATTCCTAGAATACTGCCATCTAGTTCCCCCTTCCTTCCCCCATTTCTTGTTGGGTAAACAAGGATCGGACCACAGGGTGTGGCACAATCACCTTAGTGTGATTCTTGAGAATATAGGACCTAAAATTATTTACTTCCTTATAGGCTTCGTAGGCTTGTTTATCTATGGCAGGGTAATTGAGCTCGACTCCTTGAAGATTAGTACTCATAAAGGACACTGGGGATTTGTTGTTATCATCATCTTTCTGGGTCAAAATTGTTGCTAGCGATTGGTCGGAGGTGAAAGTATAAAGGGAAAAGTCTCTATTAAAATCGAGACTTTGCAACACCGGAGCCCAGGATATGGTAGCTTTGATATTGTTGAAAGCGTCATTTCACTCATCATCCCACTTGAAATCAGCATCGTTGATAATTTTGGTGAAATCGGGGGTGCATTTCCTCACAAAGTTGATTTTCCCGAAAAAGGACTGCATGGATTTCTTGTTATGGGGTAGCAAGAGTTGATCTATGGCCTTAATTCATTCTGGATCTATGTGGATACCTTCTTGAGATATAATATGACCTAACAACTTACCTTCCTCGACACCGAAGATGGTTTTCTTAGGATTTAGTGATATATCATGTTTTCGGCACCTTTCGAAAATATGAGTTAAGTGATGGATGTGTTCTTCCCTATTCTTTGATTACACTGTTATGTCGTCTAAATATACTACCACACACCTATTGATAAGTCCCTAAAAGGCCACATCCATGGCCTTTTGGAAGGTTTCTCCTGCGTTGATTAGCCCAAAGGGCATACGTTTACAAGCGAAGGTTCCCCATTTGGTTCAAAAAATGGTTTTCAGATGGTCTTCCTCTGAAACCAACACTTAGTTGTAGCCTGAGAAACCGTCTAGTAGAGAGAAGATCTCTAAACCTAAAATATTTTGCAAGAGTTTGTCCATTGGTGGGACTCGATAATTGTCCTTTTCTGAAGCTCTGTTGAGGTTCCAAAAATCTACACAAAGTCGGATTTCTCCCGATTTTTTTCGTACCGGGACAAGATTTGCCACCCAGGCAGAATGCCTAACCTGGAAAATTATCTTCGCATCTAGAAGCTTCCTCAATTCCTGATACATGAGGGGTTCCAGGGATGGGTGATATTTTTGGAGATTTTGCTGGAAAGGATTCATTTCAGGTTTCAATGAGATGGTGTGTTGAATAATACAGGTGTCGTACATTTTCAAATCCTTATAGGACCATGCGAAAACATCCTGGTATTGCCTAAATAATTTGAGGTAGGATTTCCTCTCTTCCTTAGACATAGTTTTTCCGATATTAACATTCTTGAGGTTCTCTGGAATCTTAAGATTCACAGTTTCATGGAGGGGGTAAGAGCTACCAGTCTTTGCATTTTTTGGTCCTTTAAAATGGTCCTTTAGATCAAACAGACTCTCTAGATTAGCTATCCCCTTTGGGATTGTGTGAGCCTTCAACTTTCTGACATCTTGTCCTATTTTGGGATTAGTTTCAGTTGTTTTCTCTTGGAACTCTTCATCATCTATGGCTAGGTCTTTGAAATTGTCTTGGTTGGTCAAAAATTTTATGATTTGCTTGTCACCTTCAAAGACTTTCCAATTAGAGATATTGTTCGTCATTGACGGTTTGTAGAGAATCTCTACAGTGAATTAGGAGGCTGCATAATCTTCTAAAGGCGACAGTCGAGAAGAGGTTGTGGCCAAGGAGTCGGCGAGAATGTTCTTTTCCCTTGGGATTGTGGTAATATTGAAAGTGTCAAACGCTCTATTAGCCTATGCACCTCATGTTGGTAGTTCTTTAGATGAGGTGAATTACAATGAATAGTATTCCTCACTTTTCTAACAATGATCTCAGAATCCCCGAAAACCTTCAATTCCTTGACACCCAAATCTATGGATTTATTTAATACTTGCACTAGAGGTTCATACTCGACAGTGTTGTTGGTACATTCGAATTCTAGCCTGCAGGATAGGAAATAACGTCGTCCTTTAGGATTGATAAGGATACACCCTGCTCCTTACCCTTCCTTTGATTTAGATCCATCAAAGCAGAGGGTCCAAATCTGTGGAAGGTAATCCCCCTTTCTTCGTTCTATACCGATTTCTTACTTACCGATCTCTCGTCCCGTAAGCTCAATCACAGAATTTTGGAAAAAGAGGGCGTTCTCTATCAGTGTCGACAGTTCCTCTTGAAAGATTATTTCATAGTTTTGGGTAAGAGGGACAGCGAACATTAGAGGAGAAAATTCCCAAGCTGAAATCTACCAAGAGAACAAAGAGTTGTGGCGTCAGTTAGCAGCAAAAGATCAGGATATGTCGTCATCGTCAGGTCGCGTAGGAAGCACATTTTGGCTGCAGAGGCGACTTCGGGAAGCACAAGACACAATTGTGCAACTGCGCGAGGCACAATTGACGACAGGAGAGAAGAACACAGTGCAAGGCATAAGTAGTAACCCAGGAAAAGGCATAGTGGGTGATGTTGTGCCTTGCACTTCTCCTGAGTGATGCTTGGACAAAATCCCCTTTTTCTCTTCTATTGTAAAGAAATTCGTCCTTTTACTGCCACCGGGCCGGTTGGTCGTGGTGTTGATGTGGCTTAGTTGTATGTAATGCGGACTTGGAGGGACCCCTTTAATATTAAGTATCAGGTGTATTTTGAATGTATTATTCTTTCTTATGGATGAAAAGGGGAAAATTAACTATGTTTTCTCATCATAAATCATTAGATTGCACAAATTATTAGATCTTGTAATCGTTATTGTGGCACAGTGGGTTTGTTGATATGTTTCCCTTTTGTAAAATTTATGGTATCAATTGATGCTTACATGGATTTATTTACCTGGGATCATTAGAAACATTTATCTATAAAAGGCATTAATTGATAAATAAGGATCTTACTTGGGACCTCGCTCACGTCAAAAATACTAAAAATAGATACTACGGGTGCCGACATCGGGTGGTATTGGGAAAAGGTAAAGTTTTTCTTCACGGGTTAACACATTATAATGTCTTTGAAGCCTAAAATATATCGGGGGTCGGAGGTCGGCGATGTTTCTCCTTACTTTGGCGCGGTGCTTACTATTACATCTTTCTACCAAAACCGAATGGATCGACCTTCGGCAACATCCTTCTCGAGACTTATTCGTGGGAAAGAAACGTTTTCATCAGTGGACGCCAATGAAGGTCGGTGCTTGGCTATTTTGACTTCCCGAACAATTTCTGACACCTTTCGCTATCGTCAATGCCGAATTTCTCAAGTGAGTCGAGGAAAACTCTGGGTCGTCGATTCGTGCAGATAGTCGATGAAGAAGATTGAGTGGTACCCAAAAAGGAAAATGTTCATAGATTGTTTAGGGTGTGTTGAGTGATCAACATAACCTTTATAAGTTGGAGGGGAGTACTAAAGTGGCATATGAAGTGACAGATGTATCTTCTTGTTTATGGAAAAAACATCAAGCTCATAAGAGCAAGAAAGAATTGCAGGTACTAGTAAGCGGTAAATCATTTCCAGACTTAAAATCTTTGTTTCTGAATTCTTGCTTGTTTTATATCTCTGCAAGTTATGATGGTGGTATAAAGGGATGTTGTGTGGGGGATCCTACTACTCACAAGGTCATCATTGACAGAGATATACTATGTATGGAACAACCAAAAGGGTTGATTCAATATCACAACGGTAAATTTGTTTGCATGCTAGATAATTCATTGTATGGCCTATTGGTTCCCAAGAAAATATACAAGATGTTTGAATCCTTCATAGTGATTCATAATTTTTCAAAGGGTAGGAATGACTATATATTTTATAGTACATTCGCAGTCTTGATGTTGTTTGTTGATGATATGCTCGATACAAACTGAAGCGTGGATAAGATGAGTAAGAAAATGACTCAGGTGGACAAGACAATTTGGATGAGGGATCAAGGAGCAGCAAAAAATATTATGGGCATAGAAGTAAACAGAGATGGTAATGGTAATATATGGTTGGAGTTCATTATGAACATTGTAAAACCAGTTTTTATCCCTGTTTATTTCCATTATAAGTTTTCTTCAAGCATAGGTCTTGTTTATAAAGAAGAAAAGGTTATGTCTCATGTAAGTTTAGTAGGAGGTATGGTGTATGTGATGAAATGGTTAAGACCATATGTTTCACCTGCTAATGATGTTGTCAGATACGTGACAGATTCAAGTGTTGCAATGAAATGGGTGCTTCAACATTTGAGAAGCACACATGTCACCTATAATGGTTACACTGAGATAGTCTATGATAGTTGTAATGTATATTTTACAGGTGTCTTGGATAGAATAATATCTATCACTAAATATATCTCAAAAAACATTTGTGGAAGACATGTTGGAGGTGGAGTGACCCCTCAGGAAATCCAAACTCGTGCAAGTCACACAAGCGAGATAATGAAACCAGTTTTATTAGAGAAGTTGCAGTGGTGCTTGACTTCTCTTGGCTTGCAACATAGGTGATGAATAAATTGGACAATGATATTTAGCTAAATTTTTGTCAAGGTGGAGATTGTTGGATAATGCCAACCAATTTACACTCATTTTTAGATATTGGGCAGATTCTCTCGCGCCTATTATTCTGTAATTAGTTGGATCAAATCTACTAGATTTAGAATAGGGATAGAGGCACATTAAATGTAATCGGTTTCTTGATCCGCTCCATATTAAATGCAACAAAGAATATACATTGATCCGCTCCATATTTCATCTTTGAAAACTAATGATGATACTTATCATATACCAACCACTTACATAATCTTATATCACATTGCAATATAATCTTACACAATCTCGATGCCCTATTATGTATTATCTAATGCCTAGCCAGAATTGTTCAAATCTCGCTACGTTTTCAATCTTGTAGATGGTATCCACCCAAGCACCAGAAAAGACCTACCAGATTGCAATGTAGGAAGGCCAAATTATGGCATAGTTGGTGTTGAATTCCTTTTTTTAATCCCTAGATCTTTCTTTTGTATTGCATGCAATCTCCTGCTCTCTAAAGTCCAATGACAAGTTGTAGGACAAGAACAATGGCCATAACATTTCTTCCTCGGAAAAGCCAACCAACGCAACCCAACGTCGACAACCTTTCCAGGACATTAAAGGTGTGAGTCCCGAAATAGATCTGTTCTCGGCACATGGGTTAGTGCTATCTTTCGCCTTATCTAGTGATCAAAGTTGAAGGACTTGTCTTATCATCCAACCTTTCAAATAAGGAAAGTTACAAAAATAATTGTATATCAATTGAGAAGTGTAAATTCAAAANTAAGGAGGTGACTAATATATTCTACAAGGTTCTTAAGACCATAATTGAAAATTAAAATTTTTTGGTCTACTCAAAATTGAAAACCCAAAACAAAGGAAACTTATAATGTCTTATTTATTGTCTACCCAAACCATATGATATACCCATCAGACCATGTTACCCTATTGTGGATAAGATTACTCCATGATGTAGATCTCATTTACCATATTCCTAAATATGTAGGATTTATGCTATAAAATCTGTTTATCATGGATGCTAATATTTTATCAATATGCGATCCTTCCCTAAAATGTTAGTAGATGGCTTAGCTAAAATGAATTCAAAAAACAAACCAACAAATTGACAAAATGAAAAGAAAAGAAGATAATACAGAGAAGACGAAATTGGAAACAAGAATGAGCAGAGCGCATTTCATGAAGGGAAAAGAGTTGAGCTAAATAAGCTCGAGCAAATCAAGAAGATCAAGGAACAAAACAAGAAATCCTAACGAACTCGTACAATTTCCCAGAACAATTGGAAGTGTACAATCACATACTATTGAGGTTACATGTATAACTAACACTCCCTCTTAAAATCAAGAGTTACAAACATCAGCACTGATAATGCCCAAGTGGTGTCTCTGAAATTCAAAAACGGTTTTTCCTAGTGGCTTTGTAAAAATGTTTGCAAGGTGATCTCGTGAGCCACAAAATTGAAGTGTGATGTCTCCATTATTGACTAGCTCACGTATGAAGTGAAAGAGAGTGTCAATGTGCTTTCTTTTCTTGTGAAACACATGGTTTTTGGATAAAGCAATTGTTGAAGTGTTGTCACAGAAGATAGGAGTTGGATCCTTTTGTGTATGTGACATATCATCCAATAGTCTTCTCAGCCACACAACTTGATAGGAAGTTGAGGTAGAAGCAACATACTCTGCCTCTGCATAATATATTGAGACAATGGGTTGCTTCTTTGATGCCCAATAAATCAGGTTCATGCCTAGGTAAAAATCATGTCCTAAGGTTCTTTTTCTGGTCATCTAGGTTGCCTGAAAAATCATTGTTTGTGTAACTAGAGAGATAATTATCTTCATACTGAGTGTACTATAAGACAAAATTGAGAGTGCCTACAACATATATCAAAATCCTTTTCACCATCTTCAAGTGAGAATCTTTGGGGGATTCCATGAACCTGGAAACAAATTTGGTTACATACATAATATAGGCCTAGTTGTTGTAAGATACAACAAACTTCCTACTAAACTTTTGGACAAGTTAGAATCCACTGTAGGGACTTCATATTTCTTGCTCAATTTTGTGCCTAGGGGTATAGGAGTTTTTGTTGAATTAAGTTCTTCCATGCAGAATCTTTTGATGATGTCTCCTGCATACTTTTGCTGACAGACAAAAATTCCTTTGGTTGATTGGTCAACCACAATCCCCAAAAAATATTTCATTATGCCAATATATGTTCTCAAACTCAGAATGCATGGCATGTTTAAAAATGGTTAACTCAATATTTCCAGTATATATCATGTCATCAACATACAAACATGCATTAAAAATTTTACCTTGTTGATATGTTTTGATGTATAAAGTTGGCTCATTTTGGCTTCTGTTGAAACCACTCTTGATCAGGTAAGTGTCAGTTATGTTGTACCAAGGAAGCTTGCTCTAAACCATACAAGGACTTCTTTGATCGATACACTTTTGTTGGCTACTCTTTGACTTCAAATCCAGGTGGTGGATCCACAAAAACCTCTTCTTCTAAGACTCCATTCAAGAAAGTTGACTTGACATCCATTTGGTATACTTTCCATTTGTGTTGAACTATTATGGCTAAGAGAGTCCTTACAATGTCCAACCTTGCTATTGTAGCAAATGTTTCACCATAATCAATGCCTGGTTGTTATGAGAATCCTTTGCCAGCAAGTCTTGCCTTGTGTTTTTCAATATGCCCCTTTTCATTGAGTTTATTTTTGTAAACCCACTTGACACTAATAATTTTCGTGTGTCTAGGAAGATCGACAAGATCCCATGTCTTGTTCTTCTCAACAAAGTCAATCTCTTGGTTCATGGATTGAACCCAATGTGGTTCTTTAGCTTCCTCTTTAAAATATGTAGGTTGACATGACATTAATGAAAAATGATTGTGTTGATCAATATCTTCCAACTGTTGATGGATTTCTCTCAAGCTTCAAGTTCTATGATTTTGAAGTTTAGAGGATGAATTTATGCTTGAAGTAGAGTTGTCCTAAGGACTTTTGGGTTGTCCTTGTACCTGCAATATTGGAAGGGTAGGCTGATATGTTTGTTGTCCTGAATTTTCCGTGTTTTCGGGAAATGGCAGCAGTGGATTTTGACTGTCCATAGGCTGATTTTCAGACTCACTCCAGAATTGATTTTCAAGAAATTTGACATCTCTGCTGAGAATTAGTTTCTTTGAAATCTGATTGTAGAGTCTGTAGGTTTTGGATGTCTCACTGTAGCCAACAAAAATTCATTTCTCACTTCTATCATCTAGTTTCTTGCTCAATTCGGAAGGTATGTGAGCAAATGGTATGCATCCAAATGTCCTGAGATGAGCAACATTTAGCTTTGTCACACTCCATGCTTCTTGAGGGAAATTCATATTGAGAATGGTGGTTGGAGATCTATTTAGGAGATAAATTGAGCATGCTACTGCTTCAGCCCAAAATAGATTTGACATACATTTCTCTCTAAGAAGGCTTCTTTCCATGTTCATTATTGTCTGATTTTTCCTTTCAGCCACTCCATTTTGTTGTGGATTATACCTGGATGTAGTTTGCATAATGATGCCTTGTGATTTGCATAAATGTGCAAATTCTTGGAGTTGTATTCTCCTCCTCCATCTAACCTGAGAGTCTTCACATATTTCCCACTCTGTTTTTCAGCTTCAGCCTTGAATTCTTCGAACTTTGCAAAAGTTTTAGACTTGTGTCTAAGAAAATAGAACCATATTTTACTGCTCAAGTCATCAATAAACGTTAAAAAATAAACACTACCACCTATAGAATTTTGTTTCATTGGTCTACAGAGGTCACTTTGAACCAATTCTAAGTGTTGTTTGGCTTGAGTGGAGGATTGTGGAAAACAAGTTCTCTTATGTTTTCCAAGAATGCAAGACTCACATGGGGGGTTTTGCTCTTTGAAGATAGGTAGACCTTTGACCATGGAGTGATTTTGTAGAATGATTAGACTCTGAAAGGGTAGATGTCCAAGTCTTGCATTCCAAACCATAGTTTCATTGGGGTTGGATGCGCTTTGTGCATATGATTGGATCAGATTTGCAGTTCTAAGGGTCAAGGGAAACATTCTATTCCTAGTCATATGGATTTCAGAAATCAATTTCCTGTTGGGGTTTTTGTCATATATCCTACATGAGGCTCCTTCAAAAACTACCTTATAGACATGTTCAATAAGTTGTCCTACACTCAACATATTATGTTTCGGATCTGGAACATGATAGACATTGTTTATGTCTTTCTTTACATTTTGTTTAGTGAGAATAGGTACAGTTCCTCTTCCTTCAACTTTGACTAAGTAATCATTTCCAAGTGTAATATCAGATGAAATAGAAGAATCAATGCATGAAAGTAAATGTTTTTTTACCTGTCATGTGATTGTTTCATCCACTGTCCAACAACCAGAGATATTTGTGTTGTTCTTCAGTCTTGTAGCATGAGAGAAACATACCATCTAAGGTTTCTCCTTCATGATTTTAGACATGTGCTCTTCCTGAGAGATAATATTCTTGCTTCTTTCGGCATTCAGATACATAGTGCCCATACTTTTTGTAGTAATAACATTGTATGCTTGATTTTTCATTTGATCTTCTCCCTATGCCTCTTTGAGGATGGAAATTCTGATTCTGGTTCTGTTGTCTGTGACCTTCACTTGAGTGATTGTTACTTGGACTTATTCCTCTTCCTTGGTGACCTCTTCCTCTGACTCTTCCTCTCCCTCTACTGAAGGAGAATTGAGTCTTGAAGGCATTGATTATTGACTCATCTTTGAGATGTAGTATGGTCTCATGTGTGAGTAGAGAGCCCATTAATTCATCTATTGAAAAATTTGACAGATCCTTGGATTCAAGGATGGTTGTAACAACCATTTTGAATTTATTTGGAAGACTTATAAGGACTTTCTCAATGATTATTTGATCAGGGATGTCCTCACAAGTCAATCTGATCTATTTTACAATTCCCATGACTCTGGTCATAAATTGATCAACGTTTTCAGACTCTGTCATTTTTAAAGTCTCAAAATGCGCCCTCAAGGTCTCCATCTTGATTGTTTTGACCTTGGAATTTCCTTGGTAAGCTGGCTTAAGGATGTTCCAGGCCTGTTTTGAAGTTACAATGCCTATTATTTTTGAGAAAATTGAGTCATGGCAGCAAGGTCTGTTGGATCTAGTTCCACGTAGCCAAGATTCACTGGATCCCATCACTCTTGTTCTTGTAAGAAGGATCTCATTCTAATAGAAAAAAATTCATAGTTATTTCCAAGAAGAATCGGTCCTTGTTTTGGTCCTAAATTGCTAGAGGTTGCCATATTGAAAAAATTGAAAAAAAAAAATTGTTAGAGATTTTTCATTCTTACATGTTTCCTGCATGTAAAACCAGGTCTGTGAAATCATGTGTGTGACTTCAGGCTGAAAAACATGGGGTAGACCAATTCTTTAGATTTTATCTGACTATCCAAGCATGAGATCCACGAAATCAGAGCTCTGATCTCTATTCTTTTAGAAACTGTAGCCCCTCTAATGGCAGAATCAGGCTATCTGAGTTTACTCAAGAGACAAAAAAAAATTGAAGTTTAGCTTCTCATGTGACCGGGGGATGAAAACCAGGCGCTTCGGGCCTTCAGGATTCGTTCGTTAAGAAGTGTGAATGTCTTAGTTCCTTTGAATAGTCGAATGGCCAAACAAATGAATTTGTTGCAAAGATCAACAGTCCTCGTTGATTTGAGATCAACGATCCACAATTATTGTGGGAATTCATGCGTTCGGGCCTTCGGGGCTTTGGGCGATATTCCTTTCTTACCTCATAATACTTTGAACTCATGAACCTCTGAACAGGGGGAAGAGATCGACAATCTCAATTACCCGTTGAGATATACGACTCAGAATTACTTTGGGACTCTTGGGTTTGGATCCTTCCACCGCTCTTAATCTAAAAAATCACGAAGTGTCGAGGCGACGAACTATACGTAGAGGTGTATATCCAACGATCCTTAGGCCTCTGCAAATGAATGACCAATATCTTCTTCGAAAGTCTGGCCTTCAGGAGTTTTCGTCTGCTAATACACACAATCCTCGAGAGTGTCGAATCTTCGAAGTGCAATATCAACCTCCACATGTCTGCTTGATTGGACGACTGAGATTTACTTCATCCTTCGGGGCTTCAGAAGTTCTAGCAACATTGCACCTTGTTTTCTGTGAGCCTCGAACTAGTGAAGTGAAAGATCCTTCGTCCACGTGTCTTCGTCAATGCACGGTCCACATGAACTTTTGAGCACAGGAATTTTTTATATGTGACCGAGAGTTATGACCTTGGCTTAACCTTTGGGCGCTTATCTCACTTTGCAAGATTGACAATCATATTTTAATGGACCGTGAAGATCAACGACCACAAGTGATTGCAGAAACTCAACTTGTTCATGCTTTAATTTCCTTCCCAATCTCTGCAATGTGAATATGCTCATTCGCAGTGGGATCGATATCCACCGTTGATTTGTTGATCCATAAATATCAACGATCCTGAGGGATTGTAGTCTCAACTTGCTCACACTTTAATTTCCTTCCCAATCTCCGCAATGTGAAGATGTATGTCCGTAGTGGGATCGATATCCACCATTGATCTATTGATCTAGAAAGATCAACGATCCTGAGGGATTGTAGAGTCTCCACTTTTTCATGCTTTAATTTCTTTCCCAATATCCGTAATGGCTCCCCACCATCGATCTCCCTTCAATGAGATCTTAGGGTCATGACTTAATATTTTCTTGATCTGACAGTTGATCTTGCTCTCACCCAGAACTAATGACTAAAAAAAAATGTTCGCCTCTTCTACATGCTCCTCGTCCTTTATGAGATTGATTAATGTCTCATATATGTTCCCGTGGCCGATCTTACAGTTGTTGTATTTTCTCCTTTGCGTCTTCTTGTGACTTCCTCAAAAAGAAGGGATTCCAGCTTTGTCCTTCTACAACTAGACTGCGCTCCAAGCTCTGTCAATAATATTGTGTCCTCTGATCTCATCTGCGAGACAATATAAGCTCTGTGCTCTTCTTCTTAGGATCGGGCTGTTCTCTAGGCACTGTGAAGAGGCTTACGTCCTAAGCTCTGATACCATGAAAAAATGAAAAGAAAAGAAGATAATACAGAGAAGACTAAATTGGAAACAAGAATGAGCAAAGTGCATTTCATTAAGGGAAAAGAGATGAGCTAAATAATCTCGAGCAAATCAAGAAGATCAAGAAACAAAACTTCTTGATCATCTTGATTTGCTCGAGATTATTTAGCTCAACTTCTCCTACTGTAACCTCCTCAACACCATCTTTAAGTGTCCGAAATGCTCACTCAAAATTAGGATGTCATCTAAATAAACAATCAAAAAATTACCAATAAAATCTTTGAGTACTTCATTCATCAATCTCATAAAGGAGCATGTGTTAAGCCAAATGACATAACAAGTTGCCATACAATCCTTCATTTGTCTTGGATGTTGTCTTCCATTCATATCCCTCTCTCATTTTGATATGATGATAACCACTCTTCAAGTCTATTTTGGAAAAATAACTAGTTCCACTCAAGCAATCTATTAAATCATCCATTGTGGGTAAAGAGAATCTATACTAGATGGTTATATTGTTGATGGCTCTAGAATCTGTGCATATTCTCCAAGCTCCATAGCTCCATCCTTCTTCGGACTCAACACAGTTGGTACAACACACAGGATCAAACTTTCTTTGACCAAACCTTTATCCAACAATTCTTGGACTTGGTTCTTGACCTCTTCTTTCTCTTGAAGGGTCAATATATGCTTCTTTGTTAGGAAAACTTTCTCTTGGAATAAGATCGATATGATGACTCGTGAACTTTCTCCACATTGTCAACAAATTCATCCAATAACTCTTGAACTTTCACAAGAAAATCATTAATAGAAGATTCATAGAAGTGCTTGTAAGCATGACTCTGAGCTTACCTACAACAACAATCTATTTCTTATTTTTTCTTGACTTCTTTCAATATTTCCTTCCCACTCACGAGAAGTATAATAGGACCAGCTTCTTCTTTGGCTTAAGCTTATAGCTTATTGACATGTTAAATTTATATTGCAACAAATATATTAATCCAACTTTTCCATGGACTTGAGATAATCTACATTCTTAAAAAATAAATCATAAAAAATAAAAAAATATATATATAAAAAATAAATCATACAATCCTTAAGCTTATTGGACCGGATAAATTTATATTTCAATAAATATATTATTCCACCTTTTCCATGGAAGTGAGATAATCTACATCCTTTTTGTTGGCAGGAATGCATGCACGTCCATCTTGATATTAATCCTTTGCATAAATAACCAAAAAGAAAGCCTAAAATGATGATCATATTTCAAAATCCTATTCAGCTACAAATCAACCAAAACTCAAACATCCTCACTTCAACTTACATCTTTTGTATTCACAAACTAAATAATGGCGGTATGTACTTACCTTCCCCACCACAATTCATCCTCGGTCGTCTCATCGTTCATAACAGGCTTATCTATGGGACAACGTCCTGTTTTGGCTCCCGAAATCGTTTCAAGGGCACTAGTCGATGTAATGAATTGCCCTTTTTAAAATTAAAGCACCATTTTAAAATTATCGTACGCCGTTTCTAATGATTGTAGCCTCAACATTTCCACTTCCCGTTGCATATATGTACACGGAACTGAACTTTATGTGTATGAGCGTTTCCGCATTTCGCATTTCAGTTTGCAGAGTTTCAACAATGGCGGACGGCATGCAATGGACGACCCCGAGCCGTACTCGGCAAAGATTAAAAAATAGTCTTTTGTATAGCCCGTAGTACCTCAGCTGAACTGTTGAAGGGATAAACAACTCTTACAGTGTTGGTCTTCATCTTCCTCGACATTTCGTATCGGTAGAGCTGGCAGATTTTCAAGATTTATGTTTATCTATTTTCTGTGTTTTATTTTCTATTCCAAATTATTCACTAAAATCTTTGTGCCTATGGAGATATTCGTTTCATATTACTCATTATTAACCATATGATTAATGTGTTGCAGTAGCAGAGCCGTTGCAAAAGAGTAATGGATTTTTGTTACAATCTGGTGATAGTGACGGTCACCTGGTGCCTTTTTTTATTTAAGACCCCTGGTAAGCACCCTCTTTATACATGATAGAGCAATCTGCATGCTTATACATTTCACTTTATTACAGTCAATTGATTTAATGAAATATTGGATATATTATTGACTTTGGAATTTGGATTTTGAAATTGGTTACCTGTTTGTAATTGTTATATGCTTAGGTAATCTACAGCAATCCGTCTATTCGTCCAGGTTAATGTTCCTTTTGAAATATTAAATTCTTTGTATCTTGTGTCTTTCATCAACCTAAGAATGCAATTTCGTATTTTCATGATATATGTGAACCATGGCTTTTGGATTTCTGTGGTTGTGTTTTTAATTTTATCGGCATTATTATCTGAATTATGTACCAGATATTTTTCAGCCTGGAGGAGTCTACTTTATCTCCATTTCCCCATCGTTGATGAGATGGCTATTGTGATTCCTTCCTATTAAGTCTAGAATTACACAGGTTTAGGTCTGTAGCTGCATCACATTCATCAACTACTTAGACGCTTTTTCTTTCTTTTTTCCTCTTTTTTATTTCTATTTCTTAGAGATGTTCCCACCCAGATTGAACTATTAAGTCTAGAATTACACAGGTTTAGTTTAGGTCTGTAGCTGCATCACATTCATTAACTACTTAGACGCTTTTTATTGCTTTTTTCCTCTTTTTTATTTCTATCTCTTAAAGATGTTCCCACCCAGATTGAAATTTTTGTTTCCAGAAATTTGGTTACATGGAAGCTAAAATTTTGTTACAATTGTGGATGTTCTTTCATTTTAAGTCCAAATATTTAATGAGCAATATTTTTTGTTTTTAAGAAATGGTGTTTTTGCAGCAAGGAAATGACCCATCCATCCATGGTGGTTCTGCAGCAAGGAAATGATCAATCTACAACAGAAAAAAAAAAAACCCTTGAATTTAAAGAAAATCAGGCATCCACAATCCCAATACCCTCAGATGAAGAGCCAATGAGGTATGTTATTATAATTATAGAGGGTGGTAGGGGAGGACTTTATTAGATAAATTATATTATAATTTATCTAATAAAACCCCCTAATATAATTTATCTAATAAAGTTATCTAATAAAACCCCCTAATATAATTTATCTAATAAAGTCCTCCCAAAGGGTGGGAGGGAGAGGTTTTATTAGATAAATTATATTATAATTTATCTAATAAAACCCCCCTCTATACTATAGAGAGTAGAAGGGAAGGGCTTTATTAGAGCGTGGGAGAGGAGGGCTTTATTAGAGGGTGGGAGGAGGGACTTTATCTAATAAAGCACCCCTATCTCACCCTCTATATTATAACACATTACATTATAATGTTATGTTATTAACACATTACAATATGTTATTATAATATTCAAAAATATAGTTATTCATACCTAAAACATTGCAAAGTAAAGCACCCCTCCCACCCTCTATATTATAACACATTAGATTATAATATTAAGTTATAACACATTACATTATAATGTTAAGTTATAACACATTACAATATGTTATTATAATATTCAAAAATATAGTTATTCATACCGAAAACATAACATTGCAAAGTATAAAAAATCCTTCACTTTTATTAATTGGATTTTGAATAGCTTGAAGATTGCTTTATGTGTATGAATTCATATTTAATATAACCGACCAGCAAACTCGATAGAAGACATTTATAATGGCCCTTTTAGTTACTCTTTCCACTTCATCCTGTCTTTGAAAGCAGTGCCAATGAAATGGCATAGACGTTTGAGAGGACATTTATAATGGTGTTTTTTATTATTATTATGCCTTGAGTAGTTAGCAAAGGCAATAAAACGGTAGAATGGTTAATTAGACACTTTATAGAGTAATTTGTGGCTTTCTATCATGATAATATAAGGTATCAACAGTTTTGCAAATATGGAAGAGCTGTGGGAGCCCACCCACCGATCAAGTTTCTCAATTATGTTCAGTGAATTCCACAAGCTACCTTATATACGATGCATCTCGGGTCATTTCCTCCGATCGATCCACGCATGATTTATAGCGATTACCCCTATTGAAATGAACTAAAATTGATCCATAAAAATGGATCAATAAGGAAGATGGCATTCCAAAAGTGTGGATAGACCAAGGAATAAGAGTGGTAAACCCAATAGTCTATTGTATTCTCTATGTCCGGATTCTCTACATCCTAGGTCTTTCTATTTCATCATCTGGCTTATATTCTTTATGTAGCATTTAAAATGAATGATTTTATCAAATTACGCTAATACTTTCGTATGTTATGGATAACGTAGGAAGCATATTAAACATTTTTTTTTTCTTTTCTCTCTTTCTACTTTTTTTCTTCTCTCCATCTTTTCCTTTTGGGAATTATTACCACTGTCCAGCTCCGAATCCTCTCACCATCAGATCAAATGTGAGTAACTTGTCTTTTTTGCAAATATGGAAGAGAGTAGTAAGATGGAAATGGTAGAAAAAATATGGAAGAGATTAACTAGAAAATTAATAATTCAAATTTTAGTAATATTACTTATGAAAAACATTATGAAGCTTCTTGGAGTGAAAAAAAAGTTAATATCCACCTTAGTGATTTCTTCTGCTCCAATTGGTCCATAAATCCATATAGCTAATCCGTATTCCCTATCAAATTTGAACTCATATAAACCCTTAAATGCACTGTATTTGAAATATATTACTAAATATGTCAAATTAATATGAACCACCAATTTGCACATCCACCTTTCTTTTTAAACATTGCTATTAATTCTCCCCTTCCTAATGGACTTGTAAAATTTAGATTTCAAATTTCCTTTGAAGACCAGATTTTGAGTAACAATTCTTTGAGTAAAGTGTTGACTTAATTGATATTTGATTTAACATTAAAAGTGACAAGTTCTGACGAAATCCTTTGAAAGAACGAGAACATGTTCAATTTTGAACGTTGTTTCTCCCTTCCCCATTAAAATTACCAACTACACATATTCCAAAACATATTAAGATGAGATGGCTCATATCTGTCGTGGAGCAATTAATCTCTTTTGAAGAACATGGGTTACTCTGATAGTTCGCCTTTTCCCTTCTCCATTGAAATTATAGAGAAGTCACATATTCTAAATCCCATTAAGATGAGATCACTCATATTAAAATTCCCTCTCTACCTTCTCCCTTTGCACCAAATGCTATTAGAGCTAGATATAAAACACTGCATGGAATTATAGAATTCTATAATTGAAGGTTCCTTGCTTATTCGAGCTTCTTCTTTCTTATAGTCTTCTCCAGCACATTATGCGAACCCGGAGCTCTTAGAACGAAGAAACAATCCAATCTGAAGTTCTCGCTCCCTTGATCCCTTGATAGAGTACTCGATTTCCAACTGAGTATTACTGTTATTCGCATATGCGTAGAAAGAGGCTATAAGAAGACAACATGACAGAGGCAGAAGAGGCCAGGAGAATGGAAATGAGGTATGCTTCTTTGAAAGAGAATTGCGTGGAGCTCCAACCGATATATATGTTTTCTATTTGGGCAATTGTGTCCACACTTCTGTCAAAATCTAGTAGAGCCAACCCAACAATATGGGATTTCTGTTTATTTTGTACATAGTTTTATGATTTTTTTGATTTTTTTTTTTCTTGTTTTGATCTTTTCATTCTGTTTTAGTATGCTATGTCATTAAGAAAAAAGAGTACAGAGAGGGATAAGAAGAACTGGTTGGGAAGATATCAAGTTTGTGGATTATTTTTTTGATGATATTTTTTTTTTTTAGGTAAACTGTGTTTCCTTCCTGTGATCAAAAAACAGTTTGAATGGTTCTTTTTTCATGTCAAGTTGAAAGGAATATTTTCATCCAACCTTTTACGATGACAAGTTGTAAAAGTGGAGGGACGGGATAATTACTTGTAGTACCAGTGTATAAACTCTGGCACAAACAGAAAAATGAAATATAAGAGTTATTGCTCTGTGTCTTGATTCATATCTTGATTATGAAGGAATATATAAATTAATTATAGACATGTTGTTTATTGAAAATAAAATTTGATAGCTAACATATAGGAGCTAATTGAAACTCATAAACTTTTATAGAAATCTTTAAAATTATACCTCTCCATTCATATCTTGATTATGAAGGAAGATATAAATTAAATACAGACATGTTGTTTACTGAAAATAGAACTTGATAACTAACATATTAGGAGCTAATTGAAACTCATAAAATTTTATAGAACTCTCCAAAATTCTCCAAGGAAAGTAACTAACATTCCCACTTAATTGATACATCTAATTGATTTAGTGTTTACAACACCTAAATTATGTCTAAAGTAAAACACTATTTTTTGTCAATGGCTTTGTAAATTTGTGAACCAATTGGTCTTTTGGTCATTCGATTTACAAGATTCTAAGTAGATTTGGAAAACTCTACTTGAAATATTGTAAATCAAAAGACCAATTGGTTAACATATTTACAAATCCATTGGTAAAAAATGTGTTTGAGTTTGGTAGACATAATTTAGGTGTTGTAAAGTCAATTAGTTGAATAAAACTCTAGAATATCTTAGTTCTCAAGTTCTATTATTAGTAGACATGTGTGTATTTATATGTCTTTACAGTGAATGAATGAAGATTTAGTAAGGAGGAGTGTTAAAAGATTATTATTCCTCTTAGTTAGTTTTGGAGAGTTTTAATTTTAGAGAGTTCTAGAAGAGTTTCAGATCTAGTTAGTTGAAGAAAGTTCTAGAATATCTTAGTTCTCACTTTCTATCATTAGTAAATATGTTTGTATTTATATCTTTGTTAAAAAGCAATGAATGAATCAAGATTTAGAACCACAAGTCTCATTTTCAGTTTTTTTTGTTTCCGCATGATTTTATACAAGTAATTATCCCCAACGTGTTCTTATTATCCAATTATCCCATATCTTTGAGCTCTTTGTATTAATGACATAGCATGATAAAACACATTGAAAAGACCAAAACAAGAAATAAATAAAATCACAAAACCATGTACAAAATAAAATAGAAATCACATATTGTTGAATTTGATCTACAGATTTTGATTGCAGTGTAGACACAATTGCCCAAACCCAAAACATAAATACCCGTTAGATCTCCATGTAATTTTATTTTAGAGAAGCATACTTCATTTCCATTCTCTTAGCCTCTTATTCCTATGTCATGTTTTCATCCTATAGCTTCTTGCTACCCATATGCGAATAATAATGATACCCAGTTGGCAATCGACTTTAAAGGGAGAACTGTTGATTGGATTGTTTCTATTTTTGAGAGCTCTCGGCTCACAAGACTATGCTAGCCCAAAATATAAGAAAGCACAAGATCGAATAAGTAGGGCACCTTCAATTATAGAATTAAATAATTCCATGTGTTGTTTTATATCTTCCTCTACTGGCATATGTTGCAGTGGGAAGAGAAAGAGGGAGTTTTAATATGGGTGGAATCATCTTAATGGGTTTTGGAATATGGGTTTTCTTCATAATTTCAATGGGGAAGGGAGAAGGAGAATAATTGTTGTAACCTGTGTGACTGATCGATTTGGGGACTCACACCTTTAATGGACCGCATAGTTGGTCGGCATTGGGTTGCATTGCTTGGCTTTCCCGAGGAGGAAATGTGATGGCCATTGTTGTTTCCATGCAACTTTGAGCAGAAGGAGATTGAATGCAACACAAAATGATATAGGGACTAATAAAGGAATTCAGCACCAACTAGGTCTTAATTAGGCCTTCCTGCCTTGCAATTTTGTCAGGTTTTTTTCTAACTTGGATGAGACCAACAACAAAAACGTAGTGAGATTTGAATAATTTTGGCTCGTCATTGTTGGATAATGCCAACTAATTTACATTCGTTTTTAGATTATTCTGTAATTAGTTGGATCAAATCAACTACATTTAGAATAGGGATAGAGTCACATTAAATGTAATCGGTTTATTGTAACTGAGTGAAGACTGGGATAGAGTCACATTAAATATAATCGGTTTATTGTAACTGAGTGAAGACTGTTATATATCTATGTAAGCATGTTAAGGCAGTGAGTGTGAGAATGTGAGAGTTATTGAGACTTATGAGCATGAGTGGTTTGGCTGATGCATTATCTTCCTTGCATAATATTAACCGAATATCATTGTCCTATGGATGTTTCGTGTATACAGTTTTACCTTCTGTGTTTACTCATTTTCTTGTATCTTGCTCTATATTTTCTTTCACTGTAGATCAACAAGTAGTATCACAGTGCAGGTGAGCTGAACCAAGTTTGAGAGATCTATGTGAATACATGAACCTCTGTGAATACATGAACCTCTGAACGATATTGAGCACGTGAAGGACAATTTCTACCGATCTGAGGGTTGTAAGAGAAGCGACCGCTTTGGATGCACCCTGTACATGTATTACGGAGCATCTACAATGAGGGAGACGTTATTCTTATGTGGCTGGAGATGCGTCCAAGAGGCTAGGCACTTCCTTGAGAGGGATCTTCTCCATATTAACGATTTCCTTTGCAAGAATGAGGTGAACGAATTTCTTAATGCACATAATTTTATAAGACTTGGCTTCATAAGTTAAATGTTTGTTTATGAAGGCTTTCTCCTTTATTATTAGTGAGGTATAAAGTTTATGAAGTGTTTATTCTTTATACATTATATGAAGTGGACATTTGGTTTATGGAAAAAAAGGTTGTGCATTCAATATATTAATTATTTTATTTCCTTAATTTTATTTTATATAATCTCACTTTGAATTAAAAGATTATATCTTCGAATTTTTATTTAAAATATGAAGCTTTAACTTGTAAGTAGTGATTTGGGTATTAGGCTGTTTTGTGTTAATGGCTAAGATGTAGAGTTCGAAGTTTGAAGTTGAAAAGTTCAGTGGTAAAAGAAACTTTGAGCTCTGGAAGATCAAGATGTGGTATTTACTTGTGCAACAAGGGTTGCAAAAAACATTTGCAGGCAAGACAGAAACTAACGACTATAACAAATGAAGAATGGGAAGATCTGGATGCAAAAGCTCTTAGTACCATTCATTTATGTCTTGAGGATGATGTTTTGTTTAATATCGTAGGAGAGGATACAACATCAAGCTTATGGAGCAAGATGGAAAGTCTATATATAATAAAGTCCTTGAGCAGTATCTACTTGAAGAGACAGTTGTACAATTTGCAGATGAAAGAAGGTACAACAATAGCTCACCATTTAAACACCTTTAATACCCTTATAGTTCAATTGACTAGTATGGAAGTTAAATTTGAAGATGAAGATAAGGCTACACTATTGTGTTCATTGCCTGAGTCTTGGGATAATCTAGTCACCTCTATTAGCTTTAGCTCAACAAATGTTTTAATTTATGACTCTGTTTTGGGAGCTTTGTTGGCTGAGGAGATGAGGAGAAAATCTAGTCAAGAAACCTTCTTCAAAGGCAATGTTGGTCAGAGGCCGAACTAAAGAGAAGAATCAGAGAAGTTCTTCTTGATATAAGTCAAGACACGGAAAGGGTAAATCAAAATGTTGGTACTATGGAAAAACTAGACATCTCAAGAAATATTGTTGGAAAAGAAAGGAATCTGAGGAAAACTCTACGAAGGAAGAAAATTTGGTTGTAACAAATTCAGGTATGACTAATGAAGTTTTATCCATTTCTAGTAATTTACAATATCAAGAAAAATGACAGTTAGATTCAGGTGCCTCCCATCACATGTGCTCACATAGAAATTGGTTAATTTCTTACCAATCTGTTGATGAGGGTGTAATGTTTATGGGAAATGGTATTCCTTGTAAAACTGATGGGGTTGGCAGTATTAAAATCAATATGTTCGATGGTATTCTTAGTGAATCAACGTATGTTATATATGTACCTAAGCTTAAATCGAATTTGATTTCATTAGGATTGTTGGATTCTAGTGGATATAAGTATACAGGTCAAGGTGGAGCACTCACATTGTTGAAAGGTAGTTTAGTGGTGATGAAGGAAGCAAAGGTTGATAACCTATTGATGGGTCTTAAATCCCTTGATTCAACAGCAGGAACCAAACCCACCACCGAGGCCCAATTAAACTTTGCAGCATTTGAGATGGAATGGTTCTCCAGATCTTGCGATCCGGCCAATTTATTGATGAGCTTTGTGTTTTCTTATAAAGGTTCTCTTGAGTGGGACTAGTTTGAGAGATGCAAACCAGCTTAAGCCAACTTGACAAGTAACAGGATTGAGTTTCAACTACTGGGAAGGGGCTAAGCTTGGGCTAACTCACTGCTCAAACATGCAGACAGTAATTATATACCATAGGGCCTAGTAATAATACATTAACCAAATGAGCATCCAATTACTGCCTGAGAATCTAACTAACAGAAAGTAAAAACACATATGTAACCAAGATCATGGCAAGCAAAATAATTCATCTACCATAACATTCATCACATAAAAACACAACAATTTATCTTCATCATTAAAGCAAAGAACATCAAAACATTACACCAGATAACTTGACAACATAATCAATTTATCTTACTCATTTATTGCATCATTCTTGGAACAAGATAGGAAGTAATTCTTCTCCAACTCCAATCACATACATCTGATGAAAATATATTGTCTTTGGTCCAAAAGGACTTCTCAATTCATAGCAGTCTCAAAATAATTATCAACAAACAAAAAAAAGAAATAGTTCTTACAACAACCATCGACCCTTGACTAATCGGTCAATGCCTTTATTTATAGAATAAAATTCAATCGAAATTAACGACTAAATACAGTTAGTACCAAAAACAAATCACCACGTGGAGTGTTCATCCAACAGTTTCTTTAACATTTCATCCGGGATATTTCTTGAAAAGGATGACTTTGATGAAAATCTTCACAGGTTTGAGCCCATGGGACTCTGTGTTGTTCCATTAGGGCTATGTATATTCCTCTGATATCTACTGCATGCGTTTGGAACTTTACCAAACTAGCGTTTAGTAGTTACAACATAGTCTGAGCTTTGATCGGGTATTTCACTAATAGTTTTACTTGTCCTAGCTTCGCATCGGCTATCTTCACACATTCTTCATCCCACAGCTAGCCTTGTTTGATGGGTGTCTTGCACACATTACTTGGGTCGATAGCTGATCGGGGACGTGGAACTCGGAGAGCCCAGAACCCTTCATTTCATCGATGATTCAGCTTCGGTGTTCTTTTCGAATCCTTTGACAAAGCCATAGGATGAACTTTGTTTGGTAATCGGGGAGGTTTATTTCCTACAATTAAGACGGTGGAAGTTTAACGATTTCAAAGTAATTTGTGATAAGATGTAAATAAATTGAAAAGACTAGTACGTACCTATGTAGCCCGCTATTTTCAGTCATTTAATACTTGTTTGATCTCAGTCGCTCCTTCGGATGACTTGTGATGACTTGGCTGAAGCCGTCGCTCCTTTGGTTAAAAGGAATTATGTCAGTGTAACATGGGGTGGCAAATCAAGTACAGCATCACAAACATTTTAAATCATCATATTAATTATTCGACCTTTGGTGCCCAAAAGAGACGTCGAAGGCGAGCGTGCACGTGTATACTCTCAAAGGGTCAAACACCATAAGTGGAAATCCATTAAATGCTTCCATAATCCATATTATCAAGCATGTAAAACATCATTAGTTGAATAACGGAGGTCTGGGGCAAGGCTGGGAGGATTGTACCAGACATTACCTGTGACTATGTTCGGCGGCGTTTACATGCTCTCGATTGCATCTATCGAACATTTGTGGTGCGTCAAGTCTTTAATCACCATGTCGTGGGGTGCGAGTGTCTTATTGGCATGCTTTGTTTTGGTCCTCTGTTTTTTTCTAAATTCGGAGAGTTCTAGGGGAAAATTTACGCTCATGTCGAGCTTATATTCTCTGGAGTTCTGGTATAGCGAATCCATATTGGTGAAGTCCTATGTAGATGTTCCCCATCCTCTGTAGATGCCTGAGTTGTCATTCTATTGCATAATGGGATCCCCTTCCAACAGGGAGCGGGGTCTGCAGAGTAGCCGGAGTTCCATATCTGAGCCCCAACATGCCTGGGATTCTTTTTTGTTAGCCTCGCATGTTCTTGAACGTCCAACAACGGGTGCAGGCCTTGGCATGGAGATGGTGTCAGCATCTCCTGCGAAGCTCGGGGTGAAAAAGAATACATCTAACAGAGGTATGACGAGAATCATGTTTCCTCAGGAGCTGACACCACGGGGAAGAGGGAGGCCCAAAAAGGGTGTGAAAAAAGGGGAGAAGGACCACCTCCCAGCTGAGCCATACGTACATTCATTCATTGAGGAGACCATGAGGTTTACCCACTAGTCGGTGCCAGTTGGGACTACCGGTAGGGAAGGAGGGAGGGGAAAAGGAGGTGAAAGGGCACCGGTTTCTCTTGACGAGAGTTCTTCTCAGTGGTTAGAACGGGCTAAACTGATGATAGTTGAACTCTACCAAGAGAACAGATAGTTGCGGCGTCAGTTAGCAGTGAACGATCAAGAGATATCATCGTCGTTGGGTCATGTAGGAAACACGGTTTGGCTGCAGAGGCAGCTTCGGGAAGCACAAGACACAATTGTGCAACTGCGCGAGGCACAGCGGACAGCGAGAGAGAAGAACACAGTGCAAGGTGTAAGTAGTAACCCAGGGAAAGGCATAGTGGATGATATTATGCCTTGCACTTCTCTTGAGTGATGATTGGAAAAAAAACCCTTTTGCTCTTCTGTTGTAAAGAAATTCATCCTTTTACTGCCACCGGGTTGGTTGGTCGTGGTGTTGACATGGCTTAGCTATATGTGATGTGGACTTGGAGGGACCCCTTTATTACTAAGTATCAAGAGTATTTTGAATGTATTATGCTTTCTTATGTATGCAAAGGTGAAAATTAACTGTGTTTTCTCATCATAAATCATTACATTGCACAAATTATTAGATCTTGTAATTGTTATTGTGACACTGTGGGTTTGTTGATAGGTTTCCCTCTTGTAAAATGTATGGTATCAATTGATTCTTACGTGGCTTTATTGACCTAGGATCATTAGAAACATTTAGCTATAAAAGGCATTCATTGATAAATAAGGATCTTACTTGGGACCTCGCTCGCGTCGAAAATACTAAAACTAGATACTACGGGTGCCGACATCGGTTGGTATTGGGAAAAGGTAAAGTTTTTCTTTGTTGGTTAACACATTATAATGTCTTCGAAACCTAAAATATATCGGGGGTCGGAGGTCGGCGATGTTGCTCCTTACTTTGGCACGGTGCTTACTATTACATATTTCTGCCGAAACCGAATGGATCAGCCTTCGGCAACATCCTTCTCGAGATTTATTGGTGGGAAAGAAACGTTTTCATCGGTTGATGCTAATGAAGGTTGGCACTCAGCTATTTTGACTTCTCAAATGATTTCAGCCACCTTTCTCTATCGTCGATGCCAAATTTCTCAAGTGAGTCGGGGAAAACTCTGATTCACCAATTTGTGCAAACAGTTGATGAAGAAGATTGAGTGGTACCCAAAAAAGAAAATGTTCATAGATTTTTTAGGGTGTGTTGAGTTCTCAACAAATGGTGATTCACTGGGAGAATGCAAAATCTTTGATTCCTCTTTGCTTCCCTTAGACAATTTATTCATATATACATATATTACAATACATTTTTTTTTTATTATTTTTTTTTATTATTAATATTATTCAATGAAAGTATCATTTTAGGTCTTGGATATTTACTGGGAGGGCATCAAGTTCCCCCCTCAAGTTTTTCAATCAATAGATACCTGCCCCAATTCTCTCGGCTACTTGGAAGGGTCCAAGCCATAGGCTTTGAAACTTAGAGTGTTTTCCCTTAGGTTCATTTGCTTTGTCCCACTTAAGCACTAAGTCTCCTACCTAGAAGATATTTTATTTATCCTTATGCTTATCAAACCATCATTTCACTATCTGTTGGTGAGCCAGGAATTTTGACTTAGCCTTTTCTCTCTCTTCTTGTAACATGAGCAGAGTGTCGATTCTCTGGTGCATGGTCGATGAGGATTCTTCATGGGAGTCTTGGGCCAATTGAAGAGATGGCAGATAGAGCTCGTTCGAGAGGATATATTCTTTCCCGTAGACTAAGAAGTATGGGGAATTTCCTATGGATTCTTTGGGTGTGACCCTAAGGCCCATAGGGAATTATGAAGTTGAATATGCCAATTTCTCTCGTTATTTGTAACTGTCTTTTTTAGTATCCTTACCAAGTTTTTATTAGTCGATTCTACCACACCGTTTCCCTACGAGTAGTAATTTGCAGAGTACTTGATTATAATTCCTTTATCCAGAGAAAACTCAGTCAATAGGGTAGAGGAAAACTAGGCTGCATTATCAAAGACCAAAACAGAGGGGACGTCAAACCTTGTGATCAGTTGTTGTTCTATAAATTGGTTTACTACCTTCTCGTTTACATGAGTAAGAGGAATCGCCTCTACCCATCTGGTGAAATAGTTGGTAGAAGTAAGAATGTACTTGTGGAGTTTTGAAGAACTAGGAGTAATTTCTCTTATGATATTCAACCCCCACTGCTCAAAAGGCCTAGAGACACTCACGGGATGAAGTGGGATTGCTGCCCTTTTCTCCTTTTCGGCACTTAATTGACAAGTCTTACAGTTACTAGAGTGAGTATGAACATCTTTAAACAAGGTGGGCTAGTAATAGTTCGCTCTCAGAATTTTATGAGCGGTAGTGTTCCCTACAAAGTGTCCTCCGGCAAGGCCGTCATGGAGTTCGGTCAGCGCCTTGTTAGCATCTTCTTGTTCAAGACATCTCAATAATACCCCATCATAGTTGATTTGGAAGAGTACCGAATTTATAAGATGATACTGTGTAGATTTCAATCTTAGGGATCTCCTTTCCTTAGGGTTGAGTTTTTCAGGACAAGCCCCGTGATGCAAAAGATAAGTCAAATCCTTGTTCCAGGAGTCTTGTCTTGGGGATATGTATGCTACTTCATTGCACCATAGTTCCATTTCATTTTCCCACCCGGAATCTTCATTTGCTTGATCCTGGGCTTGTGCTACGAGCTTACACGGACCTTTTCCTTTTACTAGCTTGGTAGGTTTTATATCTAGATCAAATTCCTACACTATTGCCATCTAGTTCCCCCTTCCTTCCCCCATTTCTTGTTGGGTAAATAGGGATCGGACCACAAGGTGTGGCACAATCACCTTAGTGTGATTCTTGAGAATATAGGACCTAAAATTATTTACTTCCTTATAGACAACGTAGGCTTGTTTATCTATGGCAGGGTAATTGAGCTTGACTCCTTGAAGATTAGTACTCCTAAAGGACACTGGGGCTTTGTTGTTGTCATCATCTTTCTGGGTCAAAATTGTCGCTTGCGATTGGTCGGAGATGAAAGTATAAAGGGAAAAGTATCTATTAAAAATGGGACTTTGCAACACTGGAGCCCAGGATATGGAAGCTTTGATATTGTTGAAATCGTCATTTCGCTCATCATCCCACTTGAAATCGACATTCTTGATAATTTCGGTGAAATCAAGGGTGAATTTCCTCACAAAGTTGATTTTCCTGAAAAAGGACTGCATGGCTTTCTTGTTATGGGGTAGCAGGAGTTGAGCTATGGCCTTAATTCATTATGGATCTATGCGGATGCCTTCTTGAGATATAATATGACCTAACAACTTACCTTCCTCAACATCGAAGATGGTTTTCTTAGGATTTAATGATATATCATGTTTTCGGCACCTTTCGAAAATCTAAGTTAAGTGATGGATGTGTTCTTCCCTATTCTTCGAATACACTGTTATGTCGTCTAAATATACTACCACACACCTATTGATAAGTCCTTGAAAGGCCACATCCATGGCCTTTTGGAAGGTTTCTCCTGCATTGATTAGACCAAAGGGCATATGTTTACAAGCGAAGGTTCCCCATTTGGTTCGAAAAATGGTTTTCAGACGGTCTTCCTCTTAAACGAACACTTGGTTGTAGCCTGAGAAACCGTCTAGTAAAGAGAATATCTTTAAACCTGAAACGGTTTGCAAGAGTTTCTCCATTGGTGGGACTCGATAATTGTCCTTTTCTGAAGCTCTGTTGAGGTTCCAAAAATCTACGCAAAGTCGGATTTCTCCCGATTTTTTTCGTATCGGGACAAGATTTGTCACTCAAGCAGAATGCCTAACCTAGAAAATTATCTTCGCATCTAGAAGCTTCCTCAATTCCTGATACATGAGGGGTTCCAGGGATGGGTGATATTTTTGGAGATTTTGCTAGAAAGGATTCATTTCAGGTTTCAACAGGATGGTGTGTTGAATAATACAGGTGTCGTATGTTTTCAAATCCTTATAGGACGACGCGAAAACATCCTGGTATTGCCTAAATAATTTGAGGTAGGATTTCATCTCTTCCTTAGACATAGTTTTTTCGAGATTAACATTCTTCGGGTTCTCTGGAATCCCAAGATTCATAGTTTCATGGAGGGGGAAAGAGCTACCAGTCTTTGCATTTTTGGGTCCTTTGAAATGGTCCTTTAGATCAAACAGACTCTCTAGATTAGCTATCCCCTTTGGGATTGTGTGAGCCTTCAACTTTCTAACATCTTGTCCTATTTGGGGATTAGTTTCAGTTGTTTTCTCTTGGAACTCTTCATCATCTATGGCTAGGTCCTTGAAATTGTCTTGGTTGGTCAAGAAGTTTATGATTTGCTCGTCACCTTCAAAGACTTTCCAATTAGAAATATTGTTCGGCACTGACAGTTTGTAAAGAAGATCTACAGTGAATCGAGAGGCTTCATAATCTTCTAAAGGCGACAGTCGAGAAGCGGTTTTGGCCAAGGATTCGGCGAGAACGTTCTTTTCCCTCGGGATTGTGGTAATATTGAAAGTGTCAAATGCTCTATTAGCCTATGCAGCTCCTGTTGGTAGTTCTTAAGATGAGGTGAATTACAATGAATAGTATTCCTCACTTTTCTAACAATGATCTCAGAATCCCTGAAAACCTTCAATTCCTTGACACCCAGATTTATGGATTTATTTAATACTTGCACTAGAGCTTCATACTCGACAATGTTGTTGGTACATTCGAATTCTAGCCTGCAGGATAGGAAATAATGTCGTCCTTTAGGATTGATAAGGATACACCCTACTCCTGACCCTTCTTGTGATTTAGATCCATCAAAGCAGAGGGTCCAAATCTGTGGAAGGTAATCCCCCTTTCTTCATTCTATACTGATTTCGTACATATCGATCTCTCGTCCCATAAGCTCAATCACGGAATTTTGGAAAAAGAGGGCGTTCTCTATCGGTGTCCGTGGTTCCTCTTAAAAGATTATTTCAGAGTTTTGGGTAAGAGGGACAGCAGACATTAAAGGAGAAAAGTCCCCAAAGTGGGAATCACAGGAGTAATTTCCCAATAACGGGAAATCGGTAGACGCAGGTTCATTTGGGGTTTCTAGGTCAGTGGTTGTATGCTTCAGATATCTTTCTCTATCGATTATGATCATGCTCTTGTATCCCTTTAGTGGTAACCAAAGGTGTTCCCAGTCTGTACTAAAATATCCATTCAGCTTCTCAGACCAGTCACGACTCAGTGGTAGTCCATATGCCTCTGGGATATCTATTACTTGATATTAAGTATTTGCACGAAATTAGGATGAGTCGCTATCCTGATCATTACATATTTGAAATCTCCCATAAATTTGACTTGGGTTTTGTCCAGTTCTATGAAATTATTATCACTTTTGAGAGGGATAGCACCTAGTTTATTACAAATGGCCAAAGGCATTACATTAGAGGACGCCTTAGAATTTACTAAGCAATTGTGAAGATTCTTGTTAAAAACTTTGAACGTTAAAAGGAAAGGTGGTACAAAAGGCTTCTCCTTCCTACCTTCTGAGTAGGTATTTATGGTTTTATTTCTTGCCAAATATGTCGAGGATAGATCCTTCTTCTGGCCATTGCTCGTAGTCGGGTCTTCTACCGAGCTCAAAGATTGCAACAAAAAGTCCTTCTACTGAGGAATCCTACATATGTCCATAACTGATATATTAGCCTTCAGCTTTTTCAAATATTCAACAAAGTTGTAATCCATCTTGGGAAATTCGTTGGTATGGATTCTTATAGGCTTTTCGCTGGGAGATAAAGGTATTTTCAGGTGATTGGGAGTTAACTTACTTCGCGGGGCCTGGGCGGCGTCAGTAGTTTTTTAGTCGGGTTGACCTTTACTACGCATCTGTACTACCAAAACTTCCCTGGGTTGTTCTCGAGACTCAAGCAAATTGCCTGAATATGTGATCATGTCGGGATCCTAGATCAACATGGCTGTGTCTCTTGGTGGGTCAACTTCTTCCTGATCGGCAATATTCATGGCTGAAATGCTTGATTGGTCAGTCAGTGAGACCTCATCCAGAAAATGATTGGACATTAAATTCATAGCATGGATCCATTGAGGGCATTCTCTTTCAGAGTGGTTCTCCTGGTGATAGGTGTAGAAAGAATCAGACACAAAATTCCCTAGGTCAGTGTTTAGGTTGGATGGGGGAGGCTCAATTACTTTGAAAGGATAGTTTCTTTTAAAGAAAGGCTTATAGGGTTTTTGGCCTTCGTTTCCTTCCCCTTCGCTTCTTTTCATGTCTATAATCTCATTTGATAGTTTCTTGACCATGCACTGCAGATCTTCTATATCTCCATTACCTTTATCGGGAGTTTGTTTAGCTAGTTTCCCCGACAGTCTAGTCAAAAGGAGTCCTCTCCTAGGAGGGGGTGCTTTCTTTTCTTACTAGAGAGGCTTGGCCTTATTTACATTCTTTCATCTAAAATTCTATCGTCTTGGCCTCCTCAAAATTCTATGTGAGGGTTTTCTTGGTGTCTCTTTTAACGAACATGGAAATAGAAGCTGGAAGCGCATTGGCATTAACCTCAATCTGCAATTCTTGAGTGGGTTTGTTGCAGGATGGAACTTGTTTAAGATGGTCATGAATATTCGATTGAAATCTTTGACCCTTTCTTTTGGGACCATGGTGGCTGCAAACAACTCAACCATCAGGGCTCCTATAGTAGTTTCTTCCGCAAATTTGTCTAGAAAATCCTTTTGGAATTTAATCCAGCGAGTTATAGATCCTACTGGAAAATTAAAATACCACGTGGAAGCAGAGTTTTCAAACCTGTAGGGAAAAAGTCTATATACTATGTCTTCATGTTGAACATTCATAAGTCTAATCGCAAGTATGAATTTCTTGATATGATCTTCAGGCAAGCCTGAAGTTTCAGGGTCGTACTTGGGGAGAAGATTTTTTGGGTGCCGAGGAAGATTGTGTACCCGTCCAGGGACGACCATGGCATCTCCAGCCAACCAAGGCTAGTTGTCTTGAAGTGGAACTTCTCTTTCCTCCTCATGACCATTGTTCCCTTACATATCTTCGAAGTCGGAGTCAAGCTCTTCTTCTTCCAAAAATTCATTAGGCTCAGGGATGTCACCGACAGGCATCTCGGGTATTAGATCAAGAGGTTCTTGGATTTCAGTGATCGCGAAATCTCGACGGAGTGTACGAAAAATTCGTCGGGAGTGACGACCACCGGTCTACTCTATTGTTTTCTCCGAGGGAGGATGTGAGACAAGGAAAACACACCGATTTGTCGGGCGTAGGCTCTGGTGATTCTCCTAAATTGATTCACTTCCTCATGAGGGAGGGCGTAAGGTATTTGTTGGTCCCCGGTTTTGACCATGCTCTTTGCCTATATTATATACCATCAACCTCCATTCATATGCCAGTACCACCCTTTTGACCTCATTTTCACATACGTAACATCTCTCTACCATGCAAAAGGGGTCACCTAAGGTATCTTTGCATTTCAAACTATTTTTATGCACTTTAATGCTTTGAATTGATAATGTGACTAATATCACTTGGGTTAGGTACCACCGCTATTTTTGGAACAGGATGTCGGTACCAGGTACCAACTCGCACCCGTGGAGGTACCAGTGGAGCCGTTCGAGATCCATGCATGATGATGTGCGTTATGGTTCGAATGAAGAGCAGGAAGGTTCACAGGCCAGCTGGAGTCGTCGCCACAGAGTGCTCGAGAGTATAATGATCAACCTGGATCGATTGTTCTTCATCCTACACACTTCGTGACACTACGT
>ML777507.1:1073986-1088553 GCA_009831015.1 Picea engelmannii
GTGTGTATTCGTTCCTCAACAGACTTGATTTCCAGACTGTTATCTTTTCATGTTGGTGAATGTTAAACACAGTACTGATGCCTGTAGGGTTAGCATATGCACATGATTGTTTGGCTTTTCATTTTCATTTCGAACATAACTCAAAGTAGCATGCATTTTTCTTTGTTAGACAGTAGTCGCCTTGTGTGCTTAGAACAGTTAGGTTACAGTTAGAATAGAAGGAGCTCCTGGTACCAGTTAGTAGCATAATACTCTATTTTCCTGTAGATAGCATTAGATTTGTTTTGGATGCTCAGAATGAATGCAGTTTCGAAAATACCCTGTGTGTCATGACTTAAACGAAAACGCTGATGGTAGATGGTTGAACATAGAGGTAGAATGAATTTGTAGCACGACACTTTTGAATAGAGATAGCAGTACCAGCATTTGAGCACAAGACTTTTTTTTTTCTTCTGTTTATAACTTAGTAGGAAATGCTCAGTTTTGAGTTAGTGATTAGAATTCAAGTTCTCAGAATAGGTGTGTGTTTTATTCTTAGGATAGCATTCAAATAAAGACTAGACGCTTGCCTGCACATACTGTGTATCAGCTCGAAGTTTACCAACCCTGGTTTGACAATTTAGTGATTCAGGACACTTAAAAGCTTCAATTTAGCAGCCTGACAGTATTTCAGGGTGAAAAGGTTCTTCCTCGGACTTGGGTGAGTTACCCATTTCAGGAGTACTCAATAAGCGTGGGTTGTCTATTGGATGACCATCCATGCATGTGGACCGTTACGAATCTGTAGGATGTTCGATGTGTTATATAACTTATCTATTCATCCATTCATTCTTAGGCCCTCCTTCTAGTGCCAATTCTGTTGATGGGTCTTAAATCCCTTGATTCAACAGCAGGAACCAAACCCGCCACCGAGGCCTAATTATACTTTGCAGCATTTGAGATGGAATGGTTCTCCAGATCTTGCAATCTAGCCAATTTATCGATGGGCTTTGTGTTTTATTTTGAAGGTTCTCCCCTCAGGTAGGACCATTATTTTCTGTATTTTTCTCTTGAGTGGGACTAGTTTGACAGATGAAAACCAGCATAAGCCAACTTGACAAGTAACAAGATTGAGTTTCAACTACTGGGAAGGCACTGAGCTTGGGATAACCCGCTACTCAAACATGCAGATGGTAATTCTATACCAAAGGGCCTAGTAATAATACATTAACCAAATGAGCATCCAATTACTGCCTGAGAATCTAACTAGCAGAAAGGAAAAACACATATGTAACCAAGATCATGGCAAGAAAAATAATTCATCTACCATAACATTCATCACATAACAACACAACGATTTATCTTCATCATTAAAGAAAAGAACTTCAAAACATTGCACCAGATAACTTGACAATAGAATCTATTGCTCTTACTCATTTACTGCATCATTCTTGGAACATGATAGGAAGTAATTCTTCTCCAACTCCAATCACATACATATGATGAAAATAGCTTGTCTTTGGTCCAAAAGGACTTCTCAATTCATAGCAGTCTCAAAATAATTATCAACAAACCAAAAAAAGAAATAGTTCTTACAAGAACCATCGACCCTTGACTAATCAATCGATGCCTTTATTTATAGCATAAAATTCAACCGAAATTAATGTCTAAATACAGTTCAGACCAAACAAAAATCACCATGTGGCATGGTCATCCAATAGTTTCTTTAATAGTCCATCTGGGATATTTCTTGAAAAGGATGACTTCTTTCATACTCGAGCCAAATGATAAATAGATCTTCACAAGTTTGAGCCCATGGAACTCTGTGTTGTTCCATTAGGGCTAAGTATATTCCTCTGATATCTACTTCATGTATTTGGAACTTTACCAAACTGGCATTTAGTAGTTACAACATAGTCTGAGATTTGATCGGGTATTTCGCGAACAATTGTACTCGTCCTAGCTTCACATCGGCTATCTTTGCACATTCTTTAGCCCACAACAAGTCTCGTTCGATGGGTGTCTTGAACACGTTACTTGGGTAGATAATTGATTGGGGACGTTGAACTCGGAGAGCCCAGAAACCTTCATTGCGCCAATGATTCAACTTCGGTATTCTTTTTGAATCCTTCGGTGAAGCCATAGGATGAAATTTGTTCGGTAATTGGGGAGGTTTCTTTCCTGCAATTAAGATGGCAGAAGTTTAATGATTTCAAAGTAATTTGTGATAAGATGTAAATAAATTGAAAATACTAATACGTACTTGTGTAGCCTGCTAGTTTCAGTCATTTAATACTTACTTGATCTCAGTTGCTCCTTCTAATGACTTGTGATGACCTGGACCAAGTATTCACTCATTTTGTTAAAAGGAATTATGTCAGTGTATCGTGGGGTGGCAAATCAAGTACAACAACATGAACATTTTAAATCGTCATATTAATTGTTCAATTTTTGGTGCCCAAAAGAGACGTTGAAGGTGATCATGTGTGTGTATACTCCCAAAGGGTCGGACACCATAAAAGAAAATTCGTTAAATCGTTCAAGAATCCATGTTATCAAGCGTGTAAAACATCATTAGTTGAATAACAGAGGTCTGGGTCAAGGCCGAGAGGATCGTACCGGATGTTACCTGTGACTCCATTCGACATCGTTTACATGCTCTAGATTGCATCTGCTGAACAATTGTGGTGCGTTGAGTATTTAATCACCCTATCAAGGGGGGCAAGTGTCTTATTGGCACGCTATGTTTCGCTCCTCTATTTTTCTATAAATTCGACGAGTTATGGGGGGAAACTTACGCTCATGCTGAGATTATATTATCTAGAGTTCTGGTATAGCGAATCTGTCTTGGTGAAGTCCTGTGTAGATGTTCCCCATCCTCTGTGAATGCTCGAGTTGTCTTGTTGTTGCATAATGGGATCCCCATCCAATACAGGGCAGGGTCTATGGAGTAGATGGAGTGCCAAGTCTGAGCCCCAGCATGCCTGGGATTCTTTATTGTTAGCCTCCCATGTTCTTGAACATACAACAACGGGTGCAAGTCTTGTCATGGATATGGTGTCAGCATCTTCTGCGAATATCGGGGTGAAAAAGGATACGTCTAACAGAGGTATGTCAAGAACCATGTTTCCTCATGAGCCAAAACCATGGGGAAGAGGGAGTCCCAAAAAGGGTACAAAAAAAGGGGAGGAGGACCGCCTCCCGGTTGAGCTAGATGTGTGTTCAATCGTTGAGGATACCATGAGGTTTACCCATTGGTTGGTGCCAGTTGGGACTACTGGTAGGGAAGGCGGGAGGGGAAAAGGAAGTTAAAGAGCACTGGGTTCTCCTGACGAGAGTTCTTCTTAGTGGTTAGAACGGGCTAAACTAATGATAGCTGAAATCTACCAAGAGAACAGAGAGTTGCGGTGTCAGTTAGCAGTGAAAGATCAGGAGATGTCGTCGTCGCCAGGTCGTGTAGGAAGCACAGTTTGGCTGTAGAGGCGACTTCGAGAAGCACAAGACACAATTGTGCAACTGCGCGAGGCACAACTGACGACAGGAGAGAAGAACACAACGCAAGGCATAAGTAGTAACCCAGGGAAAGGCATAGTGGGTGTGCCTTGCACTTCTCCTGAGTGATGCTTGGACAAAATCCCCTTTTTCTCTTCTATTGTAAATAAATTGGTCCTTTTACTACCACCGGGCCGGTTGGTCGTGGTGTTGACGTGGCTTAGTTGTATGTAATGCGGACTTGGAGGGACCCCTTTAATACTAAGTATCGAGAGTATTTTGAATGTATTATGCTTTCTTATGGATGAAAAGGGGAAAATTAACTGTTTTTTCTCATCATAAATCATTAGATTGGACAAATTATTAGATCTTGTAATCGTTATTGTGGCACTGTGGGTTTGTTGATATGTTTCCTTTTTGTAAAATTTATGGTATCAATTGATGCTTACGTGGTGTTATTGACCCCGTATCATTAGAAACATTTAGCTATAAAAGGCATTCATTGATAAATAAGGATCTTACTTGGGACCTCACTCACGTTGAAAATACTAAAAATAGATACTACGGGTGCCGACATCGGGTGGTATTGGGAAAAGGTAAATTTTTTCTTCATGGGTTAACACATTATAATGTCTTCGATGCCTAAAATATATTGGGGGTCGGAGGTCGGCGATGTTGCTCCTTACTTTGGCGCGGTGCTTACTATTACATCTTTCTGCCAAAACCCAATGGATCGACCTTCGACGACATCCTTCTCGAGACTTATTCGTGGGAAAGAAACGTTTTCATCAGTCGATGTCGATGAAGGTCGATGCTTGGCTATTTTGACTTCCCGAACGATTTCTGCCACCTTTCGCTATCATTGATGCCGAATTTATCAAGTGATTCAAGGAAAACTCTGGGTCGTCGATTCGTGCAGACAGTCGATGAAGAAGATTGAGTGGTACCCAAAAAAGAAAATGTTCATAGATTGTTTAGGGTGTGTTGAGTGATCAACATAACCTTTATAAGTTGGAGGGGAATAATAAAGTGGCATCTGAAGTGACGGATGTATATTCTTTTTTATGGCAAAAACATCAAGGTCATAAGAGCAAGAAAGAATTGCAGGTACTAGTAAGCGGTAAATCATTTCCAGATTTAAAATCTTTGTTTCTGAATTCCTGCTTGTTTTATATCTCTGCAAGTTATGATGGTGGTATAAAGGGATGTTGTGTGTGGGATCCTACTACTCACAAGGTCATCATTGACAGAGATATAGTATGTATGGAACAACCAAAAGGGTTGATTCAATATCGCAATGGTAAATTTGTTTGCATGCTAGATAATTCATTGTATGGCCTATTGGTACCCAAGAAAATATACAAGATGTTTGAATCCTTCATAGTGATTCATAATTTTTCAAAGGGTGGGAATGACTATATATTTTATAGTACATTCACAGTCTTGACGTTGTGTGTTGATGATATGCTCGATACAAACCGAAGTGTGGATAAGATGAGTAAAAAAATGACTCAGGTGGACAAGACAATTTGGATGAGGGATCAAGGAGCAGAAAAAACAATTATGGGCATAGAAGTAAACAGAGATGGTAATGGTAATATGTGGTTGGAGTTCATTATGAACATTGTAAAACCAATTTTTATCCCTGTTTATTTCCATTATAAGTTTTCTTCAAGCATAGGTCCTATTTATAAAGAAGAAAAGGTTATGTCTCATGTAAGTTCAGTAGGAGGTATGGTGTATGTGATGAAATGGTTAAGACCATATGTTTCACCTACTAATGATGTTGTCAGATATGTGACAGATTCAGGTGTTGCAGTGAAATGGGTGCTTCAACATTTGAGAAGCACACATGTCACCTATAATGGTTACACTGAGATAGTCTATGATAGTTGTAATGTATATTTTACAGGTGTCTTGGATAGAATAATATCTATCACTAAATATATCTCAAAAAACATGTGGAAGACATGTTGGAGGTGGAGTGACCCCTCAGGAAATCCAAACTCGTGCAAGTCACACAAGCGAGATAATGAAACCGGTTTTACTAGAGAAGTTGCAGTGGTGCTTGACTTCTCTTGTCTTGCAACATAGGTGATGAATAAATTGGACAATGATATTTAGCTAAATTTTTGTCAAGGTGGAGATTGTTGGATAATGCCAACCAATTTACACTCGTTTTTAGATATTGGGCAGATTTTCTCGCGCCTATTATTATGTAATTAGTTGGATCAAATATACTAGATTTAGAATAAGGATAGAGGCACATTAAATGTAATCGGTT
Source organism: Picea engelmannii (assembly GCA_009831015.1). Taxonomy (NCBI): domain Eukaryota; kingdom Viridiplantae; phylum Streptophyta; class Pinopsida; order Pinales; family Pinaceae; genus Picea; species Picea engelmannii. The sequence goes on from ML777507.1 coordinate 1,079,742, forward strand.
TCTTGATCTGCTCCATATTAAATGCAACAAAGAATATACATTGATCCTCTCCATATTTCATCTTTGAAAACTAATGACGCTAATTATCATATACCAACCACTTACATAATCTTATATCACATTGCAATATAATCTTACATAATCTCGATGCCCTATTATGTATTATATGATGCCTAGCCAGAATTATTCAAAGCCCGCTACGTTTTCAATCTTGTAGATGGTATCCACCCAAGCACCAAAAAAGACCTACCAGATTGCAATGTAGGAAGGCCAAATTATGGCATAGTAGGTGTTGAATTCCTTTTTTTAATCCCTATATCTTTCTTTTGTATTGCATGCAATCTCCTGCTCTCTAAAGTCCAATGACAAGTTGTAGGACAAGAACAATGGCCATAGCATTTCTTCCTCGGGAAAGCCAACCAACGCAACCCAATGTCGACAACCTTTCCAGGCCATTAAAGGTGTGAGTCCCGAAATAGATCTGTTCTCGGCACATGGGTTAGCGCTATCTTTCACCTTATCTAGTGATCAAAGTTGAAGGACTTGTCTTATCATCCAACCTTTCAAATAAGAAAAGTTACAAAAATAATTGTATATCAATTGAGAAGTGTAAATTCAATATATATATATATATATATATATATATATTGATATATTGTTGATTCTTTTTACGGAGGTGACTAATATATTCTACAAGGTTCTTAAGACCATAATTGAAAATTAAATTTTTTTGGTCAACTCAAAATTGAAAACCCAAAACAAAGGAAACTTATAATGTCTTATTTATTGTCTACCCAAACCATATGATATACCCATCAGACCATGTTACCCTATTGTGAATAAGATTACTCCATGATTTAGATCTCATTTACCATATTCCTAAATATGTAGGATTTATGCTATAAAATTTGTTTATCATGGATGCTAATATTTTATCAATATGCGATCCTTCCCTAAAATGTTAGTAGATGGCTTAACTAAAATGAATTCAAAAAACAAACCAACAAATTGACAAAATGAAAAGCAAAGAAGATAATACAGAGAAGACGAAATTGGAAACAAGAATGATTAAAGCGCATTTCATTAAGGGAAAAGAGTTGAGCTAAACAAGCTCGAGCAAATCAAGAAGATCAAGAAACAAAACAAGAAATCCTAACGAACTCATACAATTGCCCAGAACAACTGGAAGTGTACAATCACATACTATTGAGGTTACATGTATAACTAACACTCCCTCTTAAAATCAAGAGTTACAAATATCAGCACTGATAATGCCCAAGTGGTGCCTCTGAAATTCAAAAACGGCTTTTCCTAGTGGCTTTGTAAAAATGTTTACAAGGTGATCTCGTGAGCCACAAAATTGAACTGTGATGTCACCATTATTGACTAGCTCGCGTATGAAGTGAAAGAGAGTGTCAATGTGCTTTATTTTCTTATGAAACACATGGTTTTTGGATAAAGCAATTGTTGAAGTGTTATCAAAGAAGATAGGAGTTGGATCCTTTTGTGTATTGGACATATCATCCAATAGTCTTCTCAGCCACACAACTTGACAGGAAGTTGAGGTAGCAGCAACATACTCTGCCTCTGCATAATATATTGAGACAATGGGTTGCTTCTTTGATGCCCAATAAATCAGGTTCGTGCCTAGGTAAAAATCATGTCCTGAGGTTCTTTTTCTGGTCATCTAGGTTGCCTGAAAAATCATTGTTTGTGTAACTAGAGAGATAATTATCTTCATACTAAGTGTACTATAAGACAAAATTGAGAGTGCCTGCAACATATATCAAAATCCTTTTCGCCATCTTCAAGTGAGAATCTTTGGGGGATTCCATGAACTTGGAAACAAATTTGGTTGCATACATAATATAGGCCAAGTTGTTGTAAGATACAACAAACTTCCTACTAAACTTTTGGACAAGGTAGAATCCTCTGTAGGGACTTCATCTTTCTTGCTCAATTTTGTGCCTAGGGGTATAGGAGTTTTTGTTGAATTGTGTTCTTCCATGAAGAATCTTTTGATGATGTCTACTGCATACTTTTGCTGACAGACAAAAATTCCTTTGGTTGATTGGTCAACCTCAATCCCCAGAAAATATTTCATTATGCCAATATTTGTTCTCAAACTTAGAATGCATGGCATGTTTAAAAATGGTTAACTCAATTTTTCAAGTATATATCATGTCATCAACATACAAACATGCATTCAAAATTTTACCTTGTTGATATGTTTTGATGTATGGAGTTGGCTCATTTTGGCTTCTCTTGAAACCACTCTTGATCAGGTAAGTGTCAGTTATGTTGTACCAAGGAAGCTTGCTCTAAACCATACAAGGACTTCTTTGATCGATACACTTTTGTTGGCTACTCTTTGACTTCAAATTCATGTGGTTGATCCACACAGACCTCTTCTTCTAAGACTCCTGTTAGGACTCTATAATGTACCTTTTTGCTCACACTTTTTGCTACTATTACATCCTTTTTTCACTCACATTTAAACTCACATTATCACCTTACCCTATCTTTCCAAAGGTATATAACGTCTCTTCTCTTTACTATATGTTTAATTTGGTTTGCATATAATTTTACATTACTCTCATACTTAACCGTTGATCAGAAATATACAAGTGCTGAAACAGTTCAAACTACAGATTATCATTTATGTTTAAAGGCCCGTTGCTAAAACAGTCAAATGCACGCAAACCCCGTGGCTGAAATAGTCTGTGGTCTACGATGCTGAAACAACAACTCAAACAAGAAGATGTTGTTACAGTCTCCATGGTCTATGATGCTGAAACAAAAATTCACACAAAGAAGCTATTACACTGACCACAACAGCCACACCTTGAGCCAGAATTAACCATCGTTGTTGCGTGAGACCACGTTGCTGAAACAGTGAGAACGCAAATCCCGTTGCTGAAACAGCCCGTGATTTGCGATGCTGAAACAACATACAACAGTAGTAACAAGAAGATAAATAAAGAAGTTGTTACTCCAGCCGCAACAACAACACCTCACTCAACACCTTTTCAACTATTGTAATAGCATTCTGTTACGGGAGACCAGGATATCCTATTCTAGTATAGAGATTAGATCTGACTAAGAATAGGATTCATATGTGCACATGTAATTTGATGATCAAATTTTATCGAGAGGATTCTCCTCTTTAAATAAGAGGAAATCATCATTAGAGAGGATCTTCTTCTTGGCTAAGAAAGGATTTATAGAGAAGGACATGTTTTACTTCAGACATTGTAACATGATACAGTTGATAGATGAATAAAAGATTGTTCTGAGCATTCCTTCCTAGTTCCTTTCGTTTCTGGGGAATCTTGTGAGAAGGGAGGGCCCACCTTTTTCACAAGATTCACCCATTAGCTTTGTAGTGTGTTAGTGTTATTTATGTTCATGCCTTGATTAAATTATGTTTTGCTGAAACACTACTTTACTGAACTCTGTCTTGCTGAAACTCTGCTTTACTGATTGTTACATTGTTTTCATATGATTCATGCTTGGGTAACAGTTAATCATTCTAGTTAGAAATCTTGTTTGGTGAATTTATGAAAGCGTGATAATCAGGGACAGGTGCTGAAGATTCATGCTTGGGGAATAGGGTCATGTTCTCTGTTAAGAGATAGTTAGCCTTCAGTGTGTGTCAATCATTTTGATTAGTAATGAGTTCATGAAAGTGTGATGATCGGAAACAGGTGTTGAAGATTCCTACTTGGGGAATAGGGTCCTGTTCTCTGTTACAGAATAGTTGGTCTTTCCTTTTGTAGTATCCTGAAAGATTTCTTTCCTAGATTGTTAATTCTTAATGTAATCCAGAATTCTTTGGATAATTATTTCTTTAAACTTTGAACTCTGCAATAGGTAGGTTGTTTTTTTGTAATTCAAAGTAGAACTTCAGTTTGTTCAAGGCAAGGTGTGATTAGTGTATTTTTACTACAACTCTAGATTGCTTTTGAGATTGAGAATATACAGTGTGTGATTACCTTTGAAATAAACATACTTCCCTGGGTTGACAATTTATGTAGCACTTGATTGTTTAGTTAAATAAGAAATTATAGTGACCAACATTTTGGCGTCGTTGCCGGGGAAGGTAATTATAGATTTCAAAAGCACTTATGTTCTTTCAGATATAAACATTGCATGAGAGTACACAGAGACCCCAAAGAAACTGAACCTACGGGTGGTAGGGGTAGAGGAAGGGGAGGAAGAAAGACTTATATTGACGAGATTATATCAAAATCTGAATCAGCTGCTCCTCAATGAACAAACTCTCGGAAACCAAAATCCCAACCTTCCTTTCAAGAAAAATTTGAGACGGGGAAAGAGATTTGGAGTCCTGAGACAGTCAAGAAACCAGCAGGAAACATTGAGGACAGAGCAAGCGCAGTAGGGGAGCAAACAGAAGAAAACATGGATGAGTATAATGAAGAACTGCATCATGAAGAACAGGCAGGTCCTGAAAGAGAGGTAAATGATGAAAACTCTTTTTCCACCTTAGGATTTCCTATTGGTGATCTTCCGAGAGGGGTAGTTCCCGTGAAGAATATTCCACTCTCAGCGCTACCTAATTTTCATGGTTTATATTCAAAGGATCCTGATGAATTCCTTTTTGAGTTTGACATATTATGCAGAAGTTATGATTACATTTCCAATGCTCAAAAATTAAAGCTATTTCAAGCAACATTGAAAGGAAATGCACTAAGATGGTTCATGAGTCTTGGAGGTCATGTAATCACAACATCGGATCAGATGAAATAGAAATTCCTTCATAAATACCAGGACTATTGTCGAACAAGAAAAAAAAAAGATGAACTATTCAAGATGATACAGAAAGAGGATGAAAATCTGGAGGACTTTGTAGAAAGGCTACAGTATAATCTACAAAGATCCAGTCACCCCGATGTAAGTAAAGATATTCTTAAAACAATATTACTAAAAGGAGTAAGGGATGACTGTCTAGATATGATGAACATGCTTGGAAAAGGGGACATATCTAAAGAATCATATGATAAAATTGTTAACCTATGTAAAAGATGTTCAAGAGGAGCTTCAAGGAATAGATCAAATAGCAGGGATACCACATTCTCAAGAGTTCAACAATTAGCCAGTGGAGGAGCAACAAGAGCTGAAATAGGTAATTTACTTGAAGGTTTTAAAACTGAAATGTTAAGCTCTTTTGCCTCACAAATCGATACCCTACAGATTCAAAAGAAACAAGCCGAAGCAGAAGCAACTCTGTCCATCTTTTATTCTAAATGCAAAGACAAGCACCCACGAAGGGAATGCCCATTGGAAAAAAAGTCAATCTGCACCATCTGTGATAAGGATCATGAAACTCAACAATGCCCTTCTTTACCAGGAATCAAGGCAGCATTACAACCAACTGATGAAGAAGCTGAAAATGTCTATCTGCTGACACAGAGAAGGCAATGGCAACCGCGGGGACAAGGTATGAATCCTAATATGTCATTTACATCTTCTAATTGTTGGAATAACTATCCTTCTTTCAATCAAGCGAATTACCCTCCCTATAATCAAATGCAATACCTAAATCAAATGAATTACCCACCCATGCAACAAACTAACACTCCCTTTGTTGATCCGTCAATGTGGACTCCTTGGCCTCCACAACAACAATCGTATTTTAACCAATGGAATCCAAATTGGAGAGGGCAACAAGCCCGGTTCCCAAACCAATTACCTCAATCACAATTTATGCAACCACTCTCCTTACCACCAGGTACTCCACCAAACAATCAAGTGATGAGGCCCCAACTACCTATACAACCTGACCCTAACCCCAATAATAAAGTTGTGCAGTGCATTGATATTCATAACCAGCCTACACTTTCTCTTTTCCCTGCGCAATGCAATGACATTCATTTACAATCTGGGAAAATAGTAGAACCTTTCATTGCTGATGTTACCTCTTCTGATAAAGAGGAAACAAAAAAGCATGATGTACCTGAAGAGGTACAATCATCCTCTAACACTGTTGTTGAAACAACAAAACCACCATTTCCTAAGCGTTTAACTTTTAATAAAACGCTTGAGCCACCTGCTTTTAATCTTCTAGGAGAATTACAAAATCTTTATGTCAAAATTCCACTATTACAAGCACTCCGAGATGTGCCAATTTATGCTAGGACTATGCGAGACATTTGTGTTAAGAAACCTGGTAGGAAAATTAAATATCCCCTTACAATTCATGTCATGGGCGACTTGTCTGCACTAATGTCAAGTAAAGTTCCCCCAGTTAAATATGGTGATCCCGGCCACCCTACCGTCTCAGTACAAATTGGAAAAACGATAATCCCTCGAGTCCTAGTAGACTTAGGCGCTTCTATCAATATTATGACTCTGGAAACCTCACAACTGTTACAATTGGAGAATGAAATCAGAGACACCCCAACCATCCTAGAATTAGCTGACCATTCTACAATCAAACCGGAGGGAGTCATTGAAGACCTAATTATCTCAGTGGAATCCTGGAATTATCCAGCTGACTTTCTGGTATTACAACCTAAAACAAAGTTGGGGGGGCACCCTCTAATTTTGGGCAGGCCTTGGCTAGCCACAACAGACGCTTTATCAGTTGTAGATCAGGTTCAATGACAATTTCCAATGGGTATGAGACTAAACAGCTTACCCTCTACCCTCACACTACACCCTTGATTAATAATGATAATTCTGTATGGGTAGACTTTGATGATCAACTTACTCAACCTATCTTGACTATCGGACAAGACTTAAGCCTTAAAGATTCCATTGAGGATGAAGTAATTAATAATTTTATTTGTGAACCCTCCTCCGTGACTCCAGAAACTCATAACCAACTAGCTGCACTTTTGGAGTCAGATAATCAGGAAAACCTTGACTCTGAAAACCCACCTCAAACATCTGCCACCATCTCTTCTAAAAGCATACCAGTAGAAATTGAACCTGGCAAAACACTGAACATAAACCCCAACCTGACAGATGCTAAAACACAACAATTAATGAAGTTACTTCTTAAACATAAAGAAGCATTTGCATGGGACTATACATATATGAAAGGAATCTCTCCCGAATTATGTACTCATCGTATATATATATATATCAAGGAAGATTGTCGACCGATCTGCCAATCTCAACGACGAATGAACCCTAATTTAAGAGAAATCCTTAAAGAAGAACTTCAAAAATTGCTCAATGAAGGGTTTATATACCCTATATCAGATAGTGAATGGGTTTCCCCATTGGTAATAGTTCCTAAGAAAAATGGGAAATGGAGAGTATGTGTGGACTATAGAGCCTTATATAAATCCACTCAAAAAGATCACTTCCCGTTACCATTCATTGATCAGTTGTTAGACAGTTTGTCAGGGAAGACATTTTTCTCCTTTTTAGATGGTTCAGTGGGTATAATCAGATCAAAATTGCACCCCAAGACCAAGATAAAAATACTTTTACTAGCCCTTGGGGAACTTTTGCTTATAGAGTTCTCCCATTTGGACTATATAATGCACCAACAACCTTTCAAAGAGCAGTTATAGGAATCTTTTCTGATATGCTTAATGACTCTATGGAAAATTTTATGGATGACTTTACCCCTTATGGTGTTTCTTTTTAGGAAGCACTACAAAACCTTGAGAAAGTACTTAAATGATGTATACAAGCCCACCTCTCCTTAAGTACAGAAAAATGTCATATGATGATGAGTGAAGGAATAGTGCTTGGACATTATATTTCATCTCAAGGAATCCAGGTGGATCCATCCAAGATACAAGTCATTAAAAATCTTCCTATTCCCAACACCCAAACAGAGGTAAGAATTTTTCTAGGACATGCTGGATACTACAGAAGATTTATCAAAAAAAATTCCAAAATAGCTTTTCCCTTGTTTGTGTTACTGATGAAAAATGCCAAATTCAAATCGACTAATTCTTTCCAGGAAGCATTTAATACACTTAAACATTAGTTATCTACAGCGCCTATTCTTAGAGGACCTGATTGGACACTTCCATTTCATATATCCTCTAATTCTTCAGATACTGCAATAGGAGTTGTCTTGGGACAAGAAGAAAATCATCTCCCTTATGCTATTTACTTCATTAGCAAGAATATGACTCCTGCTGAACTTAACTATACAGTTACCGAAAAGGAATTCTTAGCAGTTATCTATGCTATTAATAAATTTATACATTACATCACTGGATACTCTACTCTTGTCCATACTGATCACTCAGCTATCAAATATCTAATGAACAAACCTATCACAAATGCTCGAGTTACCAGATGGTTACTATTATTGCAAGAATTTGATATCACAATTGTAGATAGACCAGGAAAAGAAAATGTAGTTGTTGATTTCCTTTCTCGGTTAACACCTGATGATGATACCCCAGTAGATGATTTCTTTCCTGATGAATATCTATTTGCAGTATCTGCTCACTCACCATGGTATGCAGACATCGCTAACTACTTGGTTGCAGGGTAGTTACCACCACACCTATCCCACCGGGAGAAAAGAAAAATCATTCAACAAAGTGCTCGGTATAGTTGGATAAGTGGGTGTCTTTTCCACACAGGACTTGATCAAGAAATCCGAAGGTTAATTAGAGAAGATGAGGTTTATGATCTACTAAAATCTTGTCATGATGGCCCTTATGGAGGGAATTTTGTTGATAAGAGAACAACACATAAAATTCTCAGGATGGGGTATTATTGGCCCTCACTTTTTAAAGATGCAAAGAAATATGTTCGGGCCTGTGATAGCTGTCAAAGAATGGGCCAACCTAATCATAGAGATGAAATTCCA
>ML777507.1:1088603-1109641 GCA_009831015.1 Picea engelmannii
TGATAAGAGAACAACACATAAAATTCTCAGGATGGGGTATTATTGGCCCTCACTTTTTAAAGATGCAAAGAAATATGTTCGGGCCTGTGATAGCTGTCAAAGAATGGGCCAACCTAATCATAGAGATGAAATTCCATTAAATCATGAGATAGTACTTGAACCATTCGAAAGATGAGCCTTAGACTTTGTAGGACCCATTAACCCCCCATCAAATCAAAAAGTTTACATAGTGGTCTACACAGATTATATGACCAAATGGGTGGAGGCTAAAGCACTCCATAGAGCAACTAAAGAAGCAGTTCTAGATTTCCTATTTGAAGACATCTTCATCATATTTGGAGTGCCAAGGGAATTAGTTACAGACGGGGGACCTTCTTTCACTTCTCATGGTTTTAAAGCCACCCTTCAAAAATATCATATTCAGCATAGAATGACTAGAGCATACCACCCCCAAGACAATGGACAGGTAGAAAGCACAAATAAAGTAATAGAATCCATTCTCACAAAAACAGTGAAGGAAAACAGAAAGGATTGGTCTCACAGGCTCCCTGAAGCATTATGGGCCTACAGAACTACCTGGAGAAATACTACAGGATTCTCTCCCTATGAATTAGTTTATGGAAAAAGTGTTGTCTTTCCTATGGAATTTGAAATCAAAACCTTAAGGAATACTTTAGTTGTCAACCTTGATTTGACCGATGCACAGACAGCTAGGTTGCAGCAGCTTAATGAATTGGATGAAAAAAGACTAGATGTCATTCATCAGACAATTATGATTCAACAACAAAGATCAAAATGGCATGACAAAACTATCAAGCATAAGGAATTCCAAAAATGTAATTGGGCCTTACTGTATGATTCTCGGTTTAAAGAATTTCAAGGGAAACTACGTACAAGATGGCTTGGACCTTACGAAGTGGACACTATTTTCCCCAATGGAACAGTAAGGCTCCTCACAATCGATGACTATAAAACACCGTTACTTGTGAATGGTCATCGGCTCCATCTGTACCAGTGCCCTATTTCCAAAGAATATTTTAAGGCCACATGTGTGACAGACTCTCATTACCTATTTTTAGAGGGGCCTCCTACCCCTCATTGCAATTAATTTTTTTTTAAATTAATTTCTTTAGTATTAGATTAGATTTCGTTTACTAATAATCCTTGTCAAGAAATAGCATGTTACAATTGATTTTTGCAGATTCTGGATCAAAGAAAAGGCCTACCAAGAAAGGACGATCTTACTTCAATAAGATCCAACCTTCATCTTGTGAAACACTACTTCCCTTTTTCCCCATTGCTGAAACACCATTGTTCAACAATTTTTCACATTTTCCCCATTGCTGAAACACCATTGTTCAACAATTTTTCACATTTTCCCCATTGCTGAAACACCACTATTCATCAATTTTTCACATTTTTCCCCATTGCCGAAACACCACTGTTCCACAACTTTTTGCCTTTTCCTCCATTGCCGAAACACCACTGTTCAACAATTTTTCGCATTTTTCTCCATTGCTGAAACACCACTGTTCAGCAACTTTTCACCTTTTTCCCCCATTGTTGAAACACCACTGTTCCGCAACTTTTCGCCTTTTTCTCATTGTTGAAACACCATTGTTCCACAACTTTTTTCCTTTTCCTCCATTGCCGAAACACCACTGTTCAGCAATTTTTCGCCCTTCTCCTTGTTGCTGAAACACCACTACTCAGCAACATGTCGCCACTGCTGAAACACCACTTCCTCAACAGTATTCTGCAACATCACTCTTCAACAAACATTTCTCTATTCTTTCCCTGTTGCTGAAACACCAATTTTTCAACATTCTCTGTCAATAAGCTTTTGCACTCTCAAACTACATTTTGTCCTTCCAGTAAACAGATCCTTGATACAATTCCTCTAAAAAAATCAGAAGTCTCTGCCATGGCTACTGCAAAACTATTATGGACAGGCACTATATTTTGTTTGAAGTACGAATCAAAAGGTAAAGATGAGGTATGTAAACTTTATATGTAAATACAATTGAATTATAGTTAATGAGAAGATTCCAACTCATTATTACCACTCATGTAAAATCATTATTTCAATTGTACTTGAGGGGGGGGAAATATCGAAATCTTATACCATCATTTCACACGAACCAACCACCGTCATTCTTTTTTTACCATCCTTTCATTTGTTTCACCACCATTTGCATGCCTTCACCTGAAAAACTCACTATGCACAGAAGCGGTTACTCGACTCTCTGACGGTGAATTTTACTGAGCTGTTAGCTATGGTAGGCCCTGTTATACGGTACAAACCCACCACGACATCCCTGTTAGAACTATATCTATAAGTCTATCAAATTTTTCTGCAGGCAGGATGGCTGGGTTATTTTCAGAGGCTCCAGGGATTTGATCAACAACAAGTTCTTCAATTTGCTCGAAATCTCCAAGAAGATCATTCCATTGTTCAAGGGGTTTGGATTCCAATTACAGAGGAGGATATAGCACAGGTTTCGGGTCTCCTTGCCAATGGAATTCACTGGTTCAGCTGTAAACATATCATCCTTAATGCCCAGCAGGATTTCCTCTTGCCAGGGGAACAAATTGAGCCTAAAGGCCGGGGTGTCTAACTTAGCTCATTGCCGCCTCCTTGGCCGAAAGTTGCAGAGTTTGTCAAGCACTACCTTACCTGTGAAGGTCGATACCAGGTAGTCTATCAGTACGATTTTTTCTTATTTTCTCATTTACGACATGCTAGATTGGTGAACATTTCTTAATATCTGCTCGGATGTCTTCAAAATATGTCGCATTACTGTAAAAAGGCTAAAAATCCTGCCCTTTCCCTCACCCATCACCATCTCGCTCAACTACTTATCCAAAAGGGTTTTTCCCAACAAAACCCTCCCCTAAATAACCCACCCATAGACCCCCAAGAAGCTGTTGAATATCCTGAAAATCTTCAAGAACAACAACCACAAAACCCTCCAGACCCTCAGGAAGCACCTAACAGTCTGCCTACAGACCCAATTAATCCAATTAACCTTCCTACCATACCAAGCCCACCCCACATCTTACCAGAATCATCCACTCCTACCGTTCATATCTTTAGCGATGATTCTGAACCAGACAACTCTCCTTGTCCCATCACTGAGGAAAAACCCCCACGCAAACGAAAGAAAATTCCCTTTTTTCCACCCTTTTTACAAAGAAAATGAACAAGGGCATCAAAAAGAACAACCAATACTGCCACTGCCCTAAATCCCCAACCCATTCGGTTAAAACCCCGTACACCTCCAACTTCCCAAATTCTGGATTTTTTACCTATTCCACCCGCGGGCACTGAAACACAAGAACCAGAGGCCCAGTGTTGCGACATCATCATTTTCAAATCAAGTAGTTGAAACACAAGAACCAGCTACTCATTCAGTAGCTAAAACACAAGAACCAGCTACTCATCAAGTAGCTGAAACACAAGAACCAGCTACTCATTCAGTAGCTGAAACACAAGAACCAGCTACTTATTCAATAGCTGAAATATAAGAACCAACTATAGTTGTCACACAAGAACCAGCTACAGCTGAAACACAAGAACCAGTTGTTGATATTGTTACCGAGATACAGGAATTAGATGCCCAGGGTGCTGCAACATTACTTTCTCTACATCAAGAAGCTGAAATACAAGAATTAGTTGTCGATCCTATAGCTGCTCCAAAAGAACCAGCTAGTGCAGCTGTGACTGTTACACAAGAACCAGTCACCCCTCTTCCAGAACCAACAATGGCCTCCGTCTTACAAGAAAATGGGTTCCTAAGGTCTGAAATGGAAGCCTACAAGCAAGAGCTAGTCACGGTAAAGGAAGCCTACAAGAAGGAACTTAAATTGTACAACCTAGCTCGCATAGCGACCATGACAGAAGAAAATACAACAGAGAATCTGTGTAGAGAGTATATGTGCAGTCAATGTGGGGACATCTATTATCAAGCAGGCTACAAAGTAATTCAAATTCCAATGCCAGGAGCTTCCCCTGCACCTACGACTTTTGCAGTCAAAGAAGAAAACCCTGTTGTTACACAAGAACTAGTAGGACCTTCCAAAATTAAAATTGAACCCTGGCCTACAACAATTGTCAAATCTGAAGCCCTTGCTTTTGTTAATAAAGTTGTACAAACATTGTCTATTGATTAATTTTCCCCTCCTAGCCAGATCAATACCCACACCTTTGTGGAAAAAGCCACTCAGACCCTACCTCAACCTACCACTTACAATGTTGAAACACAAACTCAACCATGGGATGAGCAGGCAATAATGGACAAATGGAAAAAAGAGTCTGTTGTTACACAGGACAAAAGCCTGCAAGAGAACAGACTACTCTGGCTAAACCATATCTATTCAAACTGGGAAGTTTTGGAGAAAACATGCCAGGAATTCCGTGCCCATAAGATATAGAATAAAGAGTTAAAAGGAAAATTGCTCCTGATGTTTGACTTGGCACAAAAGTTGTTGGCTGCAAGGAAACCATCCTGCAATTACTCTCTGTTCCTCATGAAATGACTTACATTTTTTCAAATTAATGCAATCAAAGAAGGCAGACCCCATGCAGTGTTACATCCAACAAATTTTGTTAGAACCTTTGTAGAATCCTCTACTATGGATCAGCACCTCCTCTGTGAGGTATATCTTCATAATGAGGCCATCCCTGAGAACCGACAGCTTAACCTTAACCCTCTTGTTAGTGATATCCAGATTCGAGCACTCACCTCCTTCCTTACCAATCAGATTATATGGAAGAATGATTTCCTATCTGCCAAGCATAATGAGGATAACCGCCTTCTCTGGATACGGCCAGAACCACAAAATTCTACCACCTTTGTTATAGAGTATTATCAGTTTTTGAAGAAACTAGGGATGACTCAACACATTCGGAAACTACAGACAACAATGCTTCAGGATTGTCAAGAGTTCATTAAATCCATAGAGATTGCTGCCCTACAAGCAAATAACATGTTTTGGCAACAATCTACTGGGAAAAGACAGGAACACAATCCCTTTAGCCCCACTAATCTTGAGACAGCAATCTCCAGGGTACCTAGCTACATCAAGTGTGTTCAGCAATGTGCTGAAAGCTGGATAGGTTATCAGTTTCATTTTCCTATCTTGTGGATGCCAGCAGAGAAATATCAAGTTCATTATAAGTTTCCCAAGAAGGCCAAAACAACATCTTGGCAAAGGCTACAACGTGTTCAAGGATTCAGAGCTCCAACAAACAACCCTTTCCACAGCTACTGCTTAAGTAAGTTACACGCTCAGAGTCGGTATTCAGATTCTGATTCAGATTGAAGTTGCTTGAGTACATGCAACCTTTTAAGTTGGGGGGGATGTTAGGACCCTATAATGTAGCTTTTTGCTCACACTTTTAGCTACCATTACATCCTTTTTTCACTCACATTTAAACTCACATTATCATCTTACCCTATCTTTCCAAAGGTATATAACGTCTCTTCTCTTTACTATATGTTTAATTTGTTTTTCATATAATTTTACATTACTCTCATACTTAACCGTTGATCAGAAATATATAAGTGTTGAAACAGTTCGAACTGTAGATTATCATTGTTGTTTAAAGGCCCGTTGCTGAAATAGTCAAACGCACGCAAACCCCATGGTTGAAACAGTCCGTGGTCTACGATGCTGAAACAACAACTCACACAAGAAGAAGTTGTTACACTCTCCGTGGTCTACGATGCTTAAACAACAATTCACACAAAGAAGTTGTTACACTGACCACAACAGTCGCACCTTGAACCAGAATTAACCATCGCTGCTGCGTGAGACCACGTTGCTGAAACAGTCAGAACGCAAATCTCGTTGTTGAAACAGCCCGCGATTTGCGATGCTGAAACAACATACAACGGCAGTAACAAGAAGATAAATAAAGAAGTTGTTACTCCAGCCGCAACAACAACACCTCACTCAACACATTTTCAACTATTGTAATAGCATTCTGTTACAGGAGACCAAGATATCCTATTCCAGTATAGAGATTAGATCTGACTAAGAATAGGATTCAGACGTGCACATGTAATTTGATGATAAAATTGTATCGAGAGGATTCTCCTCTTTAAATAAGAGGAACTCATCATTAGAGAGGATCTTCTTCTTGGCTAAGAAATGATTTACAGAGAAGGACGTGTTTTACTTCAGACATTGTAACATGATACAGTTGACAAATGAATAAAAGATTGTTCTGAGCATTCCTTCCTAGTTCCTTTCATTTTTGGGGAATCTTGTGAGAAGGGAGGGTCCACCATCTTCATAAGATTCACCCATTAGCTTTGTAGTGTGTTAGTGTTATTTCTGTTCATGCCTTGATTAAATTCTGTTTTGCTGAAACACTACTTTACTGAACTCTATCTTGTTGAAACTCTACTTTACTAATTGTTACATTGTTTTCATATGATTCATGCTTGGGTAACTGTTAATCATTCTAGTTAGAAATCTTGTTTGGTGAATTTATGAAAGTATGATAATCAGGGACAGGTGCTGAAGATTCTTGCTTGGGGAATAGGGTCTTGTTCTCTGTTAATAAATAGTTAGCCTTCCGTGTGTGTCAATCATTTTGATTAGTAATGAGTTCATGAAAGTGTGATGATCGGAAACAAGTGTTGAAGATTCCTGCTTGGGGAATAGGGTCATGTTCTTTGTTACAGAATAGTTGGTCTTTCCTTTTGCAGTATCCTGAAAGATTTCTTTCCTAGGTTGTTAATTCTTTATGTAATCCAGGATTCTTTGGATAATTATTTCTTTAAACTTTGAAATCTGCAATAGGTAGGTTGCTTTTCTGTAATTCAAAGTAGAACTTCAGTTTGTTCAAGGCAAGGTGTGATTAGTGTATTTTTACTACAACTCTAGATTGCTTTTGAGATTGAGCATATATAGTGTGTGATTACCTTTGAAATAAACAGACTTCCCTGGGTTGACAATTTATGTAGCACTTGATTGTTTAGTTAAATAAGCAATTATAGTGACCAACAATTCTATTCAGGAAAGTTGACTTGACATCCATTTGGTATACTTTCCATTTGTGTTGAGCTATTATGGCTAAGAGAGTCCTTACAGTGTCCAACCTTGCTATTGTAGAAAATGTTTCACCATAATCAATGCCTGGTTTTTGTGAGAATCCTTTGCCAGCAAGTCTTGCCTTGTGTTTTTCAATATGCCCCTTTTCATTGAGTTTAGTTTTGTAAACCCACTTGACACTAATAATTTTCGTGTCTAGGAAGATCAGCAAGATCCCATGTCTTGTTCTTCTCAATGGAGTCAATCTCTTGGTTCATGGCTTGAACCCAATGTGGTTCTTTAGCTTCCTCTTTAAAATATGTAGGTTGACATGACATTAATGAAAAATGATTGTGTTGATCAATATCTTCCAACTGTTGATGGATTTCTCTCAAGCTTCAAGTTCTCTGATTTTGAATTTTAGAGGATGAATTTATGCTTGAAGTAGAGTTGTCCTGAGGACTTTCAGGTTGTCCTTGTACCTGCAATATTGGAAGGGTAGGTTGATATGTTTGTTGTCCTAAATTTTTCGTGTTTTCAGGAAATGGCAGCAATGGATTTTGACTATCCATAGGCTGATTTTCAGACTCACTCCAGAATTGATTTTCAAGAAATTTGACATCTCTGCTGAGAATTAGTTTCTTTGAAATCTGATTGTAGATTCTGTAGGTTTTGGATGTCTCACTGTAGCCAACAAAAATTCATTTCTCACTTCTATCATCTAGTTTCTTCCTCAATTCGGAAGGTATGTGAGTGAATGGTATGCATCCAAATGTCCTGAGATGAGCAACATTTAGCTTTGTCACACTCCATGTTTCTAGAGGGAAATTCATATTGAGAATGGTGGTTGGAGATCTATTTAGGAGATAAACTGAGCATGCTACTGCTTCAGCCCAAAATAGATTTGACAGACATTTCTCTCTAAGAAGGCTTCTTTCCATGTTCATTATTGTCTGATTTTTCCTTTCAGCCACTCCATTTTGTTGTGGATTATACCTGGATGTAGTTTGCATAATGATGCCTTGTGATTTACATAAATGTGCAAATTATTGGAGTTGTATTCTCCTCCTCCATCTAACCTGAGAGTCTTCACAGATTTCCCACTATGTTTTTCAGCTTCAGCCTTGAATTCTTTGAACTTTGCAAAATTTTCTGACTTGTGTCTAAGAAAATAGAACCATATTTTACTGCTGAAGTCATCAATAAACGTTAAAAAATAAACGCTACCACCTATAGAATTTTTTTGCATTTTTCTACAGAGGTCACTTTGAACCAACTCTAAGTGTTGTTTGGCTTGAGTGGAGGATTGTGGAAAACTAGTTCTCTTATGTTTTCCAGGAATGCAAGACTCACATGGGGGGTTTTGCTCTTTGAAGATAGGTAGACCTTTAACCATGGAGTGATTTTGTAGAATGATTAGACTCTGAAAGGGTAGATGTTCAAGTCTTGCATTCCAAACCATAGTTTCATTGGGGTTGGATGCGCTTTGTGCATATGATTGGATCAGATTTGCAGTTCTAAGGGTCAAGGGAAACATTCTATTCCTAGTCATATGGATTTCAGAAATCAATTTCATGTTGGGGTCTTTGTCATACATCCTACATGAGGCTCCTTTAAAAACTACCTTATAGACATGTTCAATAATTTGTCCTACACTTAACATATTATGTTTCGGATCTGGAACGTGATAGACATTGTTTATGTCTTTCTTTACATTTTGTTTAGTGCGAATAGGTACAGTTCCTTTTCCTTCAACTTTGATTAAGTAATCATTTCCAGGAGTAATATCAGATGAAATAGAAGAATCAATGCATGAAAGTAAATGTTTTTTTACCTGTCATGTGATTGTTTCATCCACTGTCCAACAACCAAAGATCTTTGTGTTGTTCTTCAGTCTTGTGGCATGAGAGAAACATACCATCTGAGGTTTCTCCTTCATGATTTTAGACATGTGCTCTTCCTGAGAGCTAATATTCTTGCTTCTTCTGGAATTCAGATACATAGTGCCCATACTTTTTGCAGTAATAACATTGTATGCTTGATTTGTCATTTGATCTTCTCCCTATGCCTCTTTGAGGATGGAAATTCTGATTCTGGTTCTGTTGTCTGTGACCTTCACTTGAGTGATTGTTACTTGGACTTCTTCCTCTTCCTTGCTGACCTCTTCCTCTGACTCTTCCTCTCCCTCTACTGAAGGAGAATTGAGTCTTGAAGGCATTGGCTATTGACTCATCTTCGAGATGTAGTATGGTCTCATGTGTGAGTAGAGAGCCCATTAATTCATCTATTGAAAAATTTGACAGATCCTTGGATTCAAGGATGGTTGTAACAACCACTTTGAATTTATTTGGAAGACTTCTAAGGACTTTCTCAATGATTATTTTATCAGGGATGTCCTCACAAGTCAATCTGATCTGGTTTACAATTCCCATGACTCTGGTCATAAATTCATCAACGTT
This sequence comes from Picea engelmannii, assembly GCA_009831015.1. Classification (NCBI taxonomy): domain Eukaryota; kingdom Viridiplantae; phylum Streptophyta; class Pinopsida; order Pinales; family Pinaceae; genus Picea; species Picea engelmannii. Next base: position 1,098,107 of record ML777507.1, read on the forward strand.
TTCAGACTCTGTCATTTTTAAAGTCTCAAAAAGTGCCCTCAAGGTCTGCATCTTGATTGTTTTTACCTTGGAATTTCCTTGGTAAGTTGGTTTAAGGATGTTCCAGACCTGTTTTGAAGTAACAACACTTATTATTTTTGAGAAAATTGAGTCATGGCAGTAAGGTCTGTTGGATCTAGTTCCACGTAGCCAAGATTCACCGGATCCCATCACTCTTGTGCTTGTAAAAAGGATCTCATTCTAATAGACAAAAATTCATAGTTATTTCCAAGAATAATCGGTCCTTGTGTTGGTCCTAAATTGCTAGAGGTGGCCATATTGAAAAAATTGAAAAAAAAAAAATTGTTAGAGATTTTTCATTCTTACATGTTTCCTGCATGTAAAACCAGGTCTGTGAAATCATGTATGTGACTTCAGGCTGAAAAAAATGGGGTAGACCACTTCTTTAGCTTTTATCTGACTATCCAGGCATGAGATCCACAGAGTCAGAGCTCTGATCTCTGTTCTTTTAGCAACTGTAGCCCCTCTAATGGCGGAATCAGGCTATCTGAGTTTACTCAAGAGACAAAAAAAATTGAAGTTCAGCTTCTCATGTGACCGGGGGATGAAAACCAGGCGCTTCAGGCCTTCAGGATTCATTCGTTAAGATGCATAAATGTCTCGGTTCCTTTGAATAGTCGAATGGCCAAACAAATGAATTTGTTGCAAATATCAGCAGTCCTCGTTGATTTGATATCAACGGTCCACAGTTACTGTGGGAATTCATGCGTTCGGGCCTTCGGGGCTCCAGGTGATATTCCTTTCTTACCTCATAATCCTCTGAACTCACGAACCTCTGAACAGGGGGAAGAGATCGACGATCTCAATTACCCGTTGAGATATACGACTCAGAATTACTTCGGGACTCTTGGGTTTGGATCCTTCCACCGCTCTTAATCTCAAAAATCACAAAGTGTCAAGGTGATGAACTATACGTAGAGGTGTATATCCAACGATCCTTAGGCCTCTGCAAATGAATGACCAATATCTTCTTCAGAAGTCTGGCCTTCAGGAGTTTTCGTCTGCTAATACACGCAATCCTCCAGAGTGTCGAATCTTCAAAGTGAGAGATCAACCTCCACATGTCCTCTTGATTGGATGACTGAGATTTACTTCAACCTTCGGGGCTTCGGAAGTTCTGGCAACATTGCACCTTGTTTTCTGTGAGCCTCGAACTAGTGAAGTGGAAGATCCTTCATCCACGTGTCTTTGTCGATGCACGGTCCACATGAACTTCTGAGCACAGGAATTTTTTATATGTGACAGAGAGTTGTGACCTTGGCTTAACCTTTGGGTTCTTATCTCACTTTGCAAGATTGACAGTCGTATTTTAATGGACCGTGAAGATCAACGACCATAAGTGATTGCAGAAACTCAACTTGTTCATGCTTTAATTTCCTTCCCGATCTCTGCAATGTGAAGATGCTCTTTCACAGTGGGATCGATATCCACCGTTGATATGTTGATCTATAAATATCAATGATCCTGAGGGATTGTAGTCTCAACTTGCTGACACTTTAATTTCCTTCCCAATCTCCGCAATGTGAAGATGCTTGTCCGTAGTGGGATCGATATCCACCATTGATATATTGATCTAGAAAGATCAACGATCCTGAGGGATTGTAGAGTCTCAACTTTTTCACGCTTTAATTTCCTTCCCAATATCCGTAATGGCTCCCCACCGTCGATCTCCCTTCAATGAGATCTTATGGTCATGACTTAATATTTTCTTGATCTGACAGCTGATCTTACTCTCACCCAGAACTAATGACTAAAAAAAAATGTTCACCTCTTCTGCATGCTCCTCGTCTTTTATGAGATTGATTAATGTCTTATATATGTTCCCGTGGCCAATCTTACGGTTGTTGTATTTTCTCCTTTGCGTCTTCTTGTGACCTCCTCAAAAAGAAGGGATTCCATAAAATTTTAAGCACTTTGTCCTTCTGCAACTCTGCTTCCTCATGCTTTGTTGTCTCCAAGGATCTTTTGAGCATGCTACAGACTACAGACTGCGCTCCAAGCTCTATCAATAATATTGTGTCCCGTGATCTCATCTGCGAGACAATATAAGCTATGTGCTCTTCTTCTTAGGATCGAGTTGTTCTCTAGGCATTGTGAAGAGGCTTATGTCCTAAGCTCTGATACCATGAAAAAATGAAAAGCAAAGAAGATAATACAGAGAAGACTAAATTGGAAACAAGAATGAGCAAAGTGCATTTCATTAAGGGAAAAGAGTTGAGCTAAATAATCTCGAGCAAATCAAGAAGATCAAGAAATAAAACAAGAAATCCTAACAAACTCGTACAACTTGCCAGAACAACTGGCATTGTACAGTCACATACTATTGAGGTTACAGTTATAACTAACACAAATAACACCACTCGCATCTAAAACCCTACAAATACCATGCATAGCACATCATATATGAATCTTAAATACCACAAGTCATTGAAGAAAAAAAACTGAAACAAAAATCAGATTTAGATAAAGAATCCAAGGGGAACCATTAGTCAAATAAACACAAGGCAGAGTAAAAAAAGAAGATGAACCTCTAGCCCAAGCCATCCATGGTGGTGCTGTAGGAAGGAAATGACCAATCTACAACAAAAAACCCTTGAATTTGAAGAAAACCAGGCGCCCCCAATCCCAATACCCTCAGAACATGAAGAGACAATGAGGTATGTTATTATAATATTCAAGAATATGTTTATCCATACTCAAGACATTGCAAAGTATAGACAATCCTTCAATTTTATTAATTAGATTTTGAATAGCTTGAGGATTGCTTTATGTGTATGAATTCATATTTAATATAACCGACCAACAACCTCGATAGAGGACATTTATAATGTCCCTTTTAATTACTCTTTCCACTTCATCCTTTCTTTGAAAGCAGTGGCAATGAAATAGCATAATGGATAGACCTCTTGAGAGGACATTTATAATGGCCCTTTTGATTATTATTATGCCTTGAGTTGTTAGAAAAAGAAATAAAACAGTAGAATGGTTATTTAACGTATCAACAGTTTTGCAAATATGGAAGAGAGTAGTAACATGGAAATGGTAGAAGAAATGTGGAAGAGATTAACTCTTCAAATTATAGCAATATTACCTATGAAAAACATTATGAGGCTTCATGGAGTGAAAAAAAATTAGAAAAAAAATGTTTCAGTCATTGGATTTTAGAAAGTTAATGTCCACCTTAGTGGTTTCTTCTACTCTAGTTGGTAGCCATATACCCATATAGCTAATCCAGAAATTTAATGTCCACCTTAAATGCACGGTATTTGAAATATATTACTAAATATGTCAAATTAATATTGACGACCTATTTACACATCCACCCTTCTTTTTAAACATTGTTATTAATTCTCCCCTTGCTAATAGACCTGTAAAATTTAGATTTCAAATTTCTTTTGAAGACCAAATTTTGAGTAAGAATTCTCTGAGTGAGGTGTTGGCTTAGTTGATATTTGATTTAACATTCAAAGTCACAAGTTCTGACAAAACCTTTTGGAAGAACCCGAACATATTCAATTTTGAACGTAACTTCTCCCTTCCCCATTCAAATTAAGAACAACACATATTCCAAAACATATTAAGATGATACCACTCATATATGTGCTCAAGAAATTAATTTCTTTTGAGGAACATGGGTCAATCTGATAGTTCGCCTTCTCCCTTCCCCATTGAAATTACGGAGAAGTCACATATTCCAAATCCCATTAAGATGAGACGACCCATATTAAAATTCCCTCTCTACCTTGTCCAATTGCACCAAATTACATTAGAGGTAGATATAAAACACTGCATGGAATTATAGAATTCTATAATTGAAGGTGCCTTTCTTATTCGATATTTTTCTTTCTTATAGTCTTGTCCAACACATTCTGCGAGGCCGAAGCTCTTAGAAGGAAGAAACAATCCAATATGAAGTTCTCGCTCCATTGATAGAGTACTCGATTTCCAATTGGGTATTACTTTTATTCACATATGGGTAGAAAGAGGCTATAAGAAGACAACATGATAGAGTACCTAATTTCCAACTGGGTATTACTATTATTCACATATGGGTAGAAAGAGGCTATAATAAGACAACATGACAGAGGAATAAGAGGCAAGGAGAATGTAAATGAAGTATGCTTCTTAGAAAGTGAATTACATGGAGATCCAACCGATATGTATGTTTTTGGTTTGGGAAATTGTGTCCACACTTCACACTTCAGTCAAAATCTCGTAGAGCCAACCCAACAATATGGGATTTCTGTTTATTTTGTACATGGTTTTATGCTCTCTTTTTTTTGTTTCTTGTTTTGGTCTTTTAATTATGTTTTAGTATGTTATGTCATTAAGAAAAAGAGCACAGAGAGGGATAAGAAGAATTGATTGGGAGAAGATATCAAGTTTGTGGATTATTTCTTTTGATGATATTTTCCCTAGGTAAATTGTGTTTCCTTTCTGTGATCAAAATACAATTTGAATGGTTCTTTTTTCATGTCAAGTTGAAAGGTATATTTTCATCCAACCTTTTATGATGACAAGTTGTAAAAGTGAAGGAGGGAAGGACTAATTACTTGTCACTACGAGTGTATAGACTCGGGCACAAACACAAAAATGAAATATAAGAGTTATGGCTTTGAGTCTTGATCCATATCTTGATTATAAAGGAAGAAATTAAATACAGACATGTTTGTTACTAAAAATAGGAATTGATAACTAACATATTCTGAGCTAATTGAAACTCATAAACTCTTCTAGAATTCTCTAAAATTATAACTCTCCAAAATTAGATAAGGAGAGTAATAATATTCTAACACTACCCCTTAATTGATACATCTAATTGATTTAGTGTTTACCACATCTAAATTATGTTTCACACTTTGTTGCATTTTCATTTTTGGGTCGTTCTTAGGGTTAGCCAGTGCGCCTTTCTTCATGGTTGCACCCTAGCTGCTCTGTTTGACACACTTCCGCATCTGAGAGAGAGCTTACTCCTTTATCTACCTAATCTCTCAGGGAGAGTCAATTTCTGCAAATTTCCTGAGGTAGACAAGAGGGCGCACCAACCTGGGTTTTGTGCCCTTGTTGTTTTTTCCATTGTCGGTATGAAGTAAGTGCGCCTTCCTCTATGGTTGCACTGAGCTTCTCCCTTTGATCCCTAAGACTCACACTGAAATAGCCCCATTCTCTTGGCTACTCTCAATCATCCCGACATTAGATCTCCATCGCTTGGTTACCCAAACCAATGATGTGCCCCTGCTCTAATTTGCGCTCATGTTGAGTTTTTGGTCAACTACCAGAAAATGGCTTGTTTGGTCATCTTCTCCATTAGATCTCCTTCTTTGGCAGATTAATTGGTATCAGAGCCTCAAGATCCATGGAAAAGCTTTCGATCTTGAAGATTGAGCCAAATGTTTTTGGGTTTTTCATGAAATAGTCAAGATTTCACCCATTTTAGGGTTTACATATTCATGCAAGAGGATCAATAGATCTCATAGCCCCAAGGGCGCATAGATATCCACTACAACAGAGAGGAGTTTCACAGATCTCTCCCCCTAGACTAGTTCAACTCCATTGCTCCAGGGTTTTGCACCCTCTGTTCACATAATAGAGCCTGACCCTCTGTTTTGCGCCCTCTGTTCACAATGCCTCCATGAAAATATCCCTTGGAAGTATACTCAGATTCCAACACTTCAAATCCTGTCCAAGATTTTTCCTCCATCCTCAATGAGTTTCTCATAATGCAACAACAAAACAATCCAGACCCCTTACGGTTGGACACTCGAATCCAACTACCCAAATTTGTTGGTCAAACCAATGGAGAAGTTGTGGATTCCTATATCCATAGCCTCTCCACCTATTTTAATACATTTCTAGGCCTTAACGAGGAGAGAAATCTCCAGATTGCATCCTTGCAATTAGAAGGACTTACACAAACCTAGTGGGATACAGAGAAAGAGAAGGCCACATTCGTGATAGAGATTGGGGATGCTCCAGAATCCTCTACTTCCAAAACCATCATAACTTGGGCTCGACTTTCTAAGGCATTGAGAAACCGCTTCTACCGACCTGGTTATGTTAAATATTTGCAGATCAAATGGCACTAGCTCTGACAACTCCCTTCACAAGGAGTGCAAGGCTACATAGACTTCTTCTGTAAGTTGCACCTCTTACTACATGTTCCAGATCAAGAAGAGGTACTCATATTAAATTTTGTTGTTGGTTTATTGATTCAACTACGTTGAGAAGTAGATTTGTTTGAAAATCCAACTTTAGACAAAGCATATCAGAGAGATTTGACTATAGAAAGGAAAGTTTCTCCTAGGGGTCATACTCCTCAGTCTCTCCCCTACACCAACCCCTATGCCTCTCAACCATACAGCTCCAATCCTTCAGCCCGCTTTCCACCTCCTCGAGCTCAAAATCCCCTACCCAATACAAATACAAGGAAATCCTGGTCCTCATTCCACAAGACTACCTCACACAATTCATCATATTGCCAAACCCTCAAAAATATAAAGACCAACAAAACCCTACTGACTGAGCTCATTGCTCCCCCCCAAGTGGAAAATACCAAAGAAGTTCTTCACTCATAAATGCCAAATTAAAAACTCCTTGGCTTTACTAATTATGGACAATGGAAGCCAGAATAATTTGGTGTCTCAAGACCTTGACAACAGCCTTAATCTGGTTACTAATCCCCACCCACAACCTTATCAGATTGGATGGGTCCAGAAGGATGGCCCCCGCCTCTTAGTTTCTCAGTGTTGTCTGGTCACTTTTTCCATAGGCAAATTCAAAGATATTGTCCTTTGTGATGTCTCCCCCTTGGATTGTTTGGATTTGTTGCTAGGTATCCCATACCAAACCCAAATAAATGTTATCCATATTGCCAAATCCCATCATTACAAACTTACCAAAGAAGGCCACACTTATCTCTTAACCGCAGCAACACCCAAACTTCCTTCTACCAAAGAACAAATACCGCATGTACATTTAAACCAATGTGTCTCTCTTTGTTTGGTGTGCACAATAACACCAAACAATACCACTCACCCTATTCCTAAAACAATGACTCCCCTCCTCCAAGAATTTGCATATGTTTTTCAATCTCCGACGGGACTCCTCCCCTCTCGACACATTGACCATTCTATTCACCTCATCCCCGCATTTGCATTACCTAATTCCCCTACATACCGGTTGGCCCCAACAGAAATAGAGGAAATGGAAAGAAAATTGACCAACCTCATCAACTCTAGCCATATCCAACCATCATCGTCTTCCTATTCTTCATCCGCATTTGTCATCCCCAAAAGAGATACTTTAGAAATGTTCCTTGTCACCGATTATTGGGCCTTGAACAAAGCCACAGTAAAAAATCGTTACCCCCTACCCTGGATTGAGGAGTTACTCGACACCCTCCAAGGAGCTAAGTGGTTTACTAAATTGGATTTAATAGTCAACTACCATCAGGTTCGAATGAACCTAGATGATGTTTGGAAAACAACTTTCAAAACCAAATTTGGTCTGTTTGAGTGGAAATTTATGCCCTTCGGCCTCACCAAAACCACATCCACTTTCATGAGGCTAATCAATGACATCTTCAGGTCATATTTGGGTCTATTTGTGGTCATCTACTTAGATGACATTCTCATCTTCAGTCAGACATGGGACACTCACATGCAACATGTCTGACAAGTTCTCCAAATCCTCCGAGAACACAAGTTACAAGTCTAAGAGAAGAAGTCATATTTTGGTCAGAGTTCAGTTCCCTATCTCGACTTTGTGGTTAGCTCAGAGGGTATTCAACTAGATCCAACCCGCATCCAAGCATTGAAGCAGTGACCACTACCTTCTTCATCTAGGGAGCTCAAAATCTTTCTAGGTGGCATCAATTTCTATCGTAAGTTCATTCCCTATTTTTCACAACTGGCTCATCCTTTGCATCAGCTCTCAAATAATTCTTCTACATTTATCTGGACTAAAGAAGAAACTAGTCACTTTTCTTAGCTCAAAGAAGCCCTCTGCTCATCCCATGTCTTACACCTGCCGGATCTCTCCCAACCCTTTGAGATTGATGTTTATGCCTCACAATATGTTATTGGTTCCATACTTAAATAGGGAGGACCCCACATTGCTTACCACTCTGAAACCCTGTCCAAGGAAAAGAAAAATTACAGCATCTATGACAAGGAGTTTTACAGTCTGGTTCAAGCCCTCAAGAAATGGAGGCATTATTTTCTGGGTAAAGAAACAATTATGCATACATACCACCACTCTTTGATTTTCATCAACTCTCAGTCAAAGATTCAGGAACAAAGGCACCTTAAATGGGCCTCCTATATTCAGCAATTTCACTTGGTCGTTAGATATAAGAAAGGCACTTCTAATAAGATGGATGATTTGCTAAGCCGGCCTCCCACTCCAGCTCTCTCAATCCTAGAAGTGTGTTGTGCTACCTATGACACACAAAAGGATCAATATGCTATTGAACCCGACTTTCAAGAGATTTGGGTGCCATTGCAAACTCCCACAGTGATCAATCAGACGCCCTTCCTAGACTACACTATTCAGGATGGATGGCTCTATAAGATGAATTTTTTATGTTTTCCACACTCAGAGGACCGCCTCTTGCTCATCATGGAGGTGCATGCTTCAGCCTATGGGGGGAACTTCAGTACCACAAAGACCATCCAACATCTACAACGCCATTTCCATTGGCCTTCCATGCAACCTCAAGTTGAAAATTTTATCAGAGCCTGTGCATTATGCTCACAATCAAAGCCATCCAACTGGAAGCATGGGTTATATCAGCCACTGCCTCTTCCTTCTTGGCCTTGGGAGTTAATCTCAATGGACTTCCTCAGTGGACTTCCAACAACCCAAAATAAACACGATGCAATTTGGGTAGTGGTATGTTGCTTCATCAAAATGGCACTTTTCATCCCATGCACAAAGACTACTACAACAGTACAAACAACGGAACTCTAATTCCGACATGTATGGCCCCATTTTGGCCTCCCAAGAACATCATCTCAGACAAAGATTCTCGCTTCCTCATCACATTTTGGAAGACAATATGGGTGCTATTGGGGTGCCACCTCAAGTTTTCTACTGCATTCCATCCTCAAATGGATGGCCAAACAGAGGTTGTCAACAGGTTCTTGGTTCATGCTCTCCAAACTCACTTTGGGTGTAGCAAACAATGGGACAATTACTTGCACATTCTACAGCATAGCTACAACAAGGAAACACATTCTTCTACAAGGTTTTCACCTTTTGAATTCTTCTTGGGGTTCCAACCAGCATCTCTAACCGTTCTGCCACTCACTTGGGCTCCTCAAGGTACCTTCCATCAATAGAAGGAACAACTCTCAGCACAACGTTTTCTCCAACAAATTGCACAACGCCACACTGCAGTAACAACAACACTTAAAGCAACTCAAGAGCATGTCAAGCAGTGCCATGAAAAACAAAGGACCTTCATGTCCTTTCAACCAGGGGATCAAGTCTAGTTACACTTGGATAAGAAGCACTTCAAAGGCCACCATCACAAGCTTCTGCCAATAAGATATGGCCCATATACCATCCTCAACAAGATTGGAGAAAATTCTTATAGGTTGGATCTTCCACCACAACTGGGAATCCACAATGTTATTAATGTAAATCACTTGAATTTGTTTGAGCCTCCCCTCTTGGAGGAACTAGTCACCATTACTCATCCAGTGGACAACATTCTGGATTTCCAACTCCCATTGGCTAAAGATACTCTACTGGACACTCGAACCTGCTCTACAAGGCACCGAGCATACACTTCGTATCTGGTATCCCACTAAGGAAAAAATCCAGGTCGTGCAAAGTGGATCACACATGAAGTATTGCACAACAAGTTTCCTCACCTTCTCAAGGAAGTCGGGACGCTTCCAGATCTAAACAGGGAGGAATTGGGAACGCCCACTTGGGGCACACAACTCAGCCAACTAGGCTCGACCCATTTCACATTTTTTATGCTATTTAACTATGCATATGTAAATAAATGGTTCCCTCAGTATATAAGGTGAATCGGGACTCAAATAAAGCATTCTTTTATTTTCCTGAAGCTATTTGTCTCACTTGGGTTTTGTTGTCTAAGTTTATACTTCACGCTTTGCTGCATTTTCATTTTTAGGTCATTCTTAGGGTGTGCCTTTCTTCATGGTTGCATCCTGACTGCTCTGTTTAACATGGTTCCACATCTGAGAGCGAGCTTACTTCGTTAGCTAGCCAATCTCTCAAGGAGCAAGTCCATTTCTGCAAGTTTCCTGAGGTAGACAAGAGGGCACAACAACCTGGGTTTTGCGCCCTTGTTGGTTTTTCCATTGCTGGGATGAAGTAAGTGCGCCCTCCTCTATGGTTGCACTAAGATTCTCCCTTTGATCCCCAGGACTCACACTAAGATAGCCCCATCCTCTTGGCTACTCTCAGATCATCCCAATGTGGTTACCCAAACCAATGATGCACCCCTGCTCAGATTTGAATCCACGTTGATTTTTTGGTCAACTCCCAAAAAATGGCTTGGTTGGTCATCTTCTCCATTAGATCTCCTTCTTCGACAAATCAATTAAACAATTTTTTTGTAGACAAACAATACAAACATTAAAAAAAAAGATAGATAATCTTACATGTTTCAAAATTTTAGCTAATGAAAATTCTTAACAAAATATGCAAATAATCTCATAATAATTAACTAATTAGGAAAATATATATAATAGATAATCTTATATGTTTTAATATTTTCACTTATCAAAATGCTCAACTAAATATGCAACTTTTTTGAAACCGAAATCTTTCACAACAATTAACCAATTTATTGTATGTGAAACAATAAAAACATAAAATAGATAATCTACATTTTGAAGATTTTCTCTTATAAAAATGCCTACCAAATTATGCATTTTTTCTTGAACTAAAAATGTATTTGAATTAATTAAATTTTTATTTACTAAATTTATTTTTCTATTTAAAAGTGATTAAAAATATGAAATGATATTAAAAAATGATTATTCTTCATTATCACAATAGTCTTCATTTTCAACATCATTTTTATTATTTTAAACTTTTCTAAATATTTTTATGACTTCATCAAAAAAACATTATTGTATTAATCTAACTTTATTTTATATTTCAGTCTTATTTTTATTTTATCACAATAATCAAACTTTCTATTTTATTAGAATAATCAAGAATAATTGGTCAACTCTCATAAATTTTAAAATTAATCTAACAAATTAATATGTTTTTATATATTTTTATTAAAAACTTTATTATGAAAAAAATACTAAGATTCTTTACTGTTTTTCTAATTTTTTAATAAAATATAATACTAGAGTAATGAAAAAAAATATTCTTCAATTATTATAATAAAAAAATATATAAAAACTTTATTATTAAAAAAATACTAAGATTCTTTATTTTTTTTCTAGTTTTTTAATAAAATATAATACTAGAGTAATAAAA
>ML777507.1:1131240-1164479 GCA_009831015.1 Picea engelmannii
TTTGAATTCTATACTTTGAATTTTGTACTTTCTGAATACAGTCCCAATGTGTGTCGTGTGCTTGATCATCATATCTACATGCATACCTGGTTGAACTTCTTCTTGTCGAAAATCTCTATTGACATTATCATCGTTTATTTCTTTGATATTTGCACGTTCTTGTTTCTTTCTCCGATAAAGCTCTTTCCTTTGCTCGATTTGGCAAGTATCATCTCGAGTGCAATCATATTTTCTCTTGCGCAAACTTTTGTTTCCCATGATTTTTATAGTTATCTGTAAAAGATATGTTCAACAAAGACTTCACCTTGAAAAAATGCTCAACATTTATCTTTCAACATATAAATTGTTATTCCAATAAAAACTTGAACAAACATCATTTACCTTATTCAACAAAAACCAAAAAGATGATTCGAAACTGTGTTTAAGTGTTTTAAAAAACCACCATGTATCGATATCGATCCTCCGATTAAGCCTATGGAACAGAGGGAAGAAATAAAAAAAAAAAAAGAATACAGCTGCAATCAGTAATAGAAATGCTTTGAAATCCTTATCCTCGAGCTTATATCTTTTTGTTCATTCGATGGATTGTGTTAATTTTGTTCGGTCGAAATCCTATTTATACAATTTGGCGCGAAAAAAAACCATACGATATGTCGTTTCATATTTTCCAACGGACGAAATTCGTTTGACAGTCTTTCGACCGAAAGAATTAGTTTTTCGGCTGAAAGACTTGGAAACCGTTCAGTTTTGACAGATTCCGTTAGTTTTTAGACTTTCGGCCGAAACATTATTTTTTCGGCCGAAAGATTATTTCGACCGAAAAAAGGAAATTGCAACTGAAAACCAAAACCAGAGAAATGCCCCAAGCATAACTAAACTTCAAAGGTTGCGGACTCCTGCAAACATTGAGAATTTGGTTTCGAAAATGACACCAGCATTTCTAAAATTGAATCTACTTTCAATTCGTATAATTTGTTTTCATTTTCTTTATTTTTATCTAATTTTATTTAAGTTAAAAAAAAAACACTACATAATATTTTCAGCAGACATTATGATTCGGTGAAATGAAATATCGATATCTCAAAAAATATACAGTGAAAAAATTTGAAAAAAATATATTCATAATCCTTAAATTGTTCTTTTCAAAAGGGTATATTTAAATTTTAGTTTTAAGTAAAAATTAAGATAGATACAAGGTGTAAAAAAACATGTTTTTAAACTCTGCAACGTTTTCAGCTTGGTCAACTTCAAAAAAATCTAGAAATTATAATATTCATTTGTTAAATTCAAAATAAGTCATAATAAAATAGAGTCTCTGTAGATTGTTGCATTATATTTTGTTTCTTAAAAACATAAATTTAATAATATATACATTGTTGTAGAAATAAGTAACTCATTATCATTCATTTCATGTTTAAGAAACATACTGTTAAACAATTGTGAAATTGACATATCAAATCGTGATAAAAAAAAATTGAAAAATAGTCATTGGAAAGCTAACAAAATTCTTCACAAGTTTTGTTTTTACTGTAAAGTGAAATTTTAAATAAAAAAATACTTTTGTATGTCGGAAGTTGAATAACTTGTGAAAATACAATTTTTTTTCTCATAAAACAAACAAAAGTGTAACCCATCTTCATGATTTCACCCACCAATAACACAAATTCTTTGACAATATATTATTCCTATTATTAGAAAACATAGAACATAATCCTTTCACAATATTATACTTATAAATTTGGAAAATAAATAATGTAAAAAAATAATAATATATATAATTAAGAATTTAATTTGTTAAATTTAAAACAAATTTTGACATATTATTTATAAAAGGTAGAACATTATATTTTCATAATATTATAATTATAAATTTTTAAAACAAATTTTGACATATTATTTATAAAAGGTAGAACATTATATTTTCATAATATTATAATTATAAATTTCTATAATTACTGTAAAAAATCATATACATATAATAAAAAATTTAATTTATTTAATTTAAAATAGATATAATATTTAGAAAAAGTAGAACATTATATTTTCATAATATTATAATTATAAACTTGCAAGACCATAAATAATGTAAAAAAACATATGTATAATTTAAAATTTAATTTGTTTAATCTATAATAAAGATATAAACTTGCAAGACCATAAATAATGTAAAAAAACATATGTATAATTAAAATTTAATTTGTTTAATCTATAATAAAGATAAAGATAGCCATAAAATCAAAGTTATAGTAGCATATAATAAAAGTTATAAGTAGTTTAATGTTTGTGTTTGTTTTAGAGAAAAGTTGAATTTTATTGAATTTAAAACTCATAAACATAAAAAGATATAGAAACATAAAACTAAAAAAAAACTAAAAGCAATACAAATAATTTTCATATTAATTATAAACTATCATGTTAACTATATAATTGTAAGAAAAAAACATGTTATATATAAATAAATTTTGTATAAAACAATACAAGTAACTCTCATATTAACTATAAACTATTATGTTAACTATATAATTGTAAGAAAAAAACATGTTATATAAATAATTTTATATAAAATTATCTAAATCAACATATACTTATGCTAAATACTAACTATAATACTATTTTTTATTTTTTATTATATGGAAAGAAAGATACTTATACTAAATACTATCTATAATACTATTTTTTATTTTTCATTATATTGAAAGAGAGGTGGCATAATATTGATAGTATGAAAGTATACTTGCAACAAGCAAATAAGCACACATACTAGAAAAGAAGGGGAAGTATATATATATATATATATATATATATATATATATATATATATATATATATATGTGGATGATATACAGTGGAAATAAAATTTTATATATCTAGAATTTTAAAGTATAGATGTTGATATGGAAAGAATCTATTGATAGAACCTTTATAGTGTAGTAGAATTTTTTAATGAGCAAGTTTTATATATCTATAATTTTAAAGTATATATTGGTACGTATTTGTCTTGTACTATGTTAAGATCAATTTTCATGGTTTATATAAATTTTTATGGAACTAACATATTTTATAGATTAAAATTATAATCATAACTAATATTTATAAATATAATTAGTTATAATAGCAATACAATCATTATAAAATATATATATTCCAATTTAATTTAAATTCAAATTAATAATTTATTAGGAAATCTAAAACAATATGATGATGATGATGATGATGATGATTAACGTCCACTAAGACTGAATAATTTGTATGACTAAAATTCAAACATGTTTATTTAATCATTTCAAAATTTGCACCATACCATTTTGGGATAAGCCATTTCCAAATTTTGAAGAAGAAAAATAGATTTCATTCATCTATAAAGGTGAAATTTTTAAAAACTTAGTTGATCTTGGTATCCAACAAAAATTTTTCCTAGATATAACTTCGAAACTCATATAAATATGATTACTATGGTAGAAATAAATAATTTGATTTTTTTTAATTAAATTCAAACAATAACAAAGACCCCCCCCCCCAAAAAAAATACCATAATTTGATTTTACTCTTCACAAATAGATACATTGTAAAATCTTGATCTTGCGCGCACCCGATGCAACTTATTATTGTGGACACTTGTGTGCAAGTGATCCGATTCACTATATGATTGATTGATTCGATTATGGAGCATGATGATGTTTGTGGATTTGATGATATGTTTTTTTATGATATTTATATCGACAGATGTTATTGACTGGTTTTCTTGAGTGTGCAGGACTCAGGATGTTTAAGGATGTCTATGGCATCGATGGATTTCCTTGGACTCTGGATCGAGTCAGGGAGAGGACAGTTATGGTTTGAATGTTTTGATATTACCTATGTGGCATATGACTAGATATTATGATGTTGATTGTTATCGCTGACACATTTCGTTAATGGATGCAGGTTGACGATGGCTTGATAACTAGACTCGCATTAGGAGTAAAGGGGTCACGCACGAAAACCAGAGACATTGAGGGAGAGGTGTGGCAGCAGCCCTGCCACAACCTACTAGCATTCTCGTCGTGGCTCAAATTGTAGGTTAACGATTACCTAGTTTGAGAAGACCCATGATGTCATGAGGGCAGACTATGATAGTCATTCATGATTCTAAGAGGCACGCAATAACACATGGTCCTTATTCCTTAGAGGACCTTAGTCTCCCACAAGGTCACCTGACGGAGTATTAACTCCAGGGGTTTGACGTCTACTAGATTTAGTCAAGAGGCGAGTGGAACCATTGGAGCATGTAGTGCGTCTTGAAGGGCATGTCACACAAATAAAACGGAAAGAGGCGAGTGGCACCCTTGGAGCACATAGTGTGTCTTGAAGGACACGTGATGCAAATAAAAAGGAAAGAGGTGAGTGGCACCCTTGGAGCACGTAGTGCATCCTGAAGGGCACGCCGTGATTTTAACCAGGGTAAGTTAATAAACCTAGTGCTTAGAAAACTATGCTCCTTAGGACTTGGTCAGCCTTAAAATGAATTATGTGATGAGTAAAGTTTAATAACAAACTTTATCTTAAGAACTGTCACCAGCCTAGTGAATTTAAAACATAGGTCTAAGTACAATATTTGAACCAAAAAAAAAGAATTAGAAATGCAACAAGAATGGGGTAAAAAAAATTCAAGCTTTAATAATTAAAGTAAAAATTTTAATAAAGGTTTAATTATTAAAAGGGCTAAATGGTTGTTTTTGCCTAAACTTGTTAATTCTAAACTTATCTATAAAAAATGAAACTTAAAGAAAAAGGGAAACTAAAAGAAAAAAGGGAATGCCTAACTTAGTAGGGAATATAACATTTGAAACTTTCTATTTGTGAACTCAACTACGATTTAAGTAAGGTGTAAGTCATTTAAAAAACGTAAGGGAATAAAGGGACACTAAGGAGTGTTTTTAGGAATGTCTTTAAGTGGGTGAGGGAATTAGGCTAATTTAATTAAATAATAAATTGATTTTCTGGTGCAACTAAGGGATTGGGTGACATGTGTACGGGGGAGGTTAATCCTAATTAAATTTAATAAAAAGAATCTAATCAGGGTTTGGGAAACTAATCACTAAAAAAACTCTATAAAAGGGATGGTGGAGGAGGAATATGGATCAGGTCTGGTTGCGCAAGGTTATGCTGCCAGAATTTTATCTTGACTGAATTTCGCTTGTGGGAGTTGGGATACCCAGCTAGGGTAACGAGTGGTAGCTCGACCTTGCAAGGCGAGCTCAGAGCTAGCATTCTCTGGTATTGTGTGTGTGACCCCTTTGCAGCTCGGGGGGCTGAGGGGGAAGAAGAGTAACCCTAGCGTTGACTGGGAGGTACCGGTGACGTAGTGTTGGTTAGAAAACAAGGAGCCTGGTGCGCCGTCAGAGGATCAAGTGCAACTTCCACTAATGTTTGTTGGTTCGGCATCGATACTCCTCGCCAGGTTTGAAAATACTCTCCCGATAATATTATTTGTTATTTAATTCTTTTAGATTAATCCCACTTGAAGAAAAAGTAAAATAAAGAAAATTGTACTCCATGGATCTTCTCATTTATAATCGCTAACATGTATCTTCTTGTGAAATGTCATTTAATCCACTTGGTTTTTCTGCTTGAGTAGATTAGGTTGTTGATGTATTGGGTGGGGTTCCTTTTAACCTCTTTACCCAAGCTAGTGTTGTCGAACTCTAAGTGGCTCCGGAGGCTTGACTGTTCAGCTTTTGTATTTATCTTTTGGGCGAATCCCACTGGGCTTTGGCTCGACATACCCACTGACGATGTACTTGATGTTGCGTTGACATCCTGGCGTAGCATTCTTGATGACATCCATATTGCTTGTGTCTGTTGCTTTCAGTGAGTATCAGTTCTTTCCTTTTGACACAAATATAAACGTCTTGCATGCTGATGAAATCAGTCATTGCACACGAAGGAATTGGGCGAGCAATTTGCATTACGGTTATGCTCTGCGGGTAGCCCGGTATAAGTTATAGAACCCATTGTTGGCATGGGTCGGGGTAGCTTATATTCTATTATTTGAGATAATCCGGAGAAATGATGAAATTTTCGTATGGGATCACTTCCATCGGGGAAGATTAAGTTATGGCTTCCTAGTTGGAACGATGCCATCTGCTTCTATGCTTCGTGCTCTGCTCTAGGCTTATGGTTACTGTGCTACGACTTTCAAAGTAGCCATAAGAGAACCCAAAGTTGGATTGGATCCACAAAGGGAACTATAGGCGCTGGCTTTGCCCTTAGCTGGAAATGTTTCTCGATCCGCTTAGTCGGCATCCGTATTTGGGTTCGATTCTCAAAATGGAATTGGTAGGGATGCTAGAAAAGAAGTTGGGGCTGGATCTGGATCACGATTAGGATCATCAGGTTCTCCCTCTCACTCATGAACATCAGACCCTGAATCCTAATCATGAACTTCTGAATCACGCTTATAATAATATTAATCTTTATCACTTTCTTCATCCCTATCCCGATCTCTAAAATCTGAGTCTCGATCTTAAAAATATTCATCCCACTCACGAACGTCTAACCGCGCTTGGAAGGTATATCCTAGCCTAAAAATAATTGCCTCTGCGATGATCCAAGCCATATTCTACAGTAGCGCCTAGGCATATTTCTTTTACCTAGTTGATCTATGCGCAGAAAGGGATCAGATTCTTACCCTCAAAAATCATAACTGGAGCAGCGAATTCTTGTTCTCCAGGCGCAGCGAACTCGCCTCTAACACTCAACAAACTTTTCTCGCCCTTTCCGCGATTTTTGGGTGACCCTCTCTGCCTATTCAGCGTTTTACCCATGCGTCTGGGTATGCGTGATCACCATCCACAAATTGCCCAGCATGGGGAGTTGATGCCTGCGTTTTTGTTTTTGCCATTAATGCTGTTGCCTGCGTTTTTCTTTTACCATTAATGTTGTTGCCAGATAATGGGTTGTTTTATCACTAGTGTTTTGAGCGTAATGAATTGTTTATTTAGATTCTAAGTGGAATGATTGCTCTTAAACAAGTGCACTTTAATGCATTAAATGATTTTGGGTCGGTTTGTTTATTTTATTATTATATCTATATGACCCATTTGTCAAGTACAACATTAAATAGGTGCACCTTTTCACTGTAAATCATTCTCGTCAAGTTTTATTAAGGTTTAAGGGTTTGACCCCTTTTATAAGCATGACTTGTTATTTCTTTTCATAGACATAGACTTAGACTCCTCTGACTGAGAAAATTGTGTCGTAGGGTTTTGAACATTATTAATTGATATAACCCCTTCACTATGGTGTAGCTTGTAAATTGGATACATGATTATGGGAATTGAAGTGAATAATGTTAATGGATGGAAAAATTATTTATTATTGGCTTCCTTTAGTATTGAGATATTGAAGTGCCACCAGTTTCCATTTTTATTGTAGATAAGTTTTATGTTGCATGAAGGTAAGGTTAGTTTCTTGTTATATTGCATACATTAGTTTGGCACTATTATTACCATCAAACGAAAGGTTTATGTATCCATCAAACGAAAGGTTTATGTACGCATATAATGCTCTATGGTATGTGCATATGTAAAATATTTCATGATAAAGTGATTTATGTTAGTCGAAAGTCCACTCAGGTCTTCGAGCCGACTATTTGTAACGGGGCAGAACAGGGCTTCTTTTGGGTCGCAGTCCACTAATAATTTTTGGTTAATGTGTTTAAGTGGAACCACTTAGAACGGATGAGTGGACACTTCATTATTATAATGTTGTTAGGATTGAGGTATTGGCTTGGCTCTTTACTAGCGTAAGAATAATGATTGATAAATGATCTTGATTACCATAATGATGTTGCTCTTATTGATTGTTAGTATTGTTGGTGTGGTTGGTGATTGAGGAGACATTGATCGATGATATTAAAGATGCTTTTGATACTCATCCAATGACACTCATAATGTTAATTGTAGGTGTTGATTCTTTTGATGTGTTGATGTTTAGGATTGAGAGTGATGTGATGATGATTTGTTGTGATTAATAGTTACACCCTTGCGTGCATCGAATGTTAACGATGTATGTATAATTAAGTGCTTGAGATTGAACGTGCACGTTGTTTGATGTTTTGCGTATTGTTGGGATTTTACTTTTTGCACGTAATGATATGTCCTTGTAATGAATGGTTGATGGTTATTTATTTCTTGCACCAAGGAATTGTTAGGTTACAAGTGTTGGTTTGAATGTGATTGCACCTTGAGATACGTTGCAGTTTAAGGTCGTACCGTTATGCGTCGGTGAGTATGGTAGATTGCACGGATGTTGAACTGTTAATTATTAGCGGGTTAATAGATCGTTTTACATATCGTGGTTTATGTCAATGATGTGTCATCCTTGTGTCGTAATTGGTTTCTTTTGATTAATAACGTTCTTTAAGATATGTGATTGATGTGTTGATGATGCTGCTAATTATTATGATGTTTTATTCTCCTAACCAAAAAAAAAAATTACTTGTTGTACATTGTTTTTGTTTCGTAACGGTTGGGACTGTTACATATATTTCATTCATTTACAAAGTTGAAATCTTTAAAAACTTAGTTGATCTTTGGTTTCCAACAAAATTCTTTCCTAGATACAACTTCGAAACTCTCATAAATTTGATTACTATGGTAGAAATCATTTTTTTAATTAACTTCAAACAATAATAAAGACAAACAAAACAAAAACAAAAAAAAGACAAAATTAGAAATCAATAATTCGATTTTTTTTAATTAAATTCAAACAATAAACAATAATAAAAACAAAATTACCATAATTTGATTTTACTCATTACAAATAGATACATACATTTAAAAAAAAAAATACATACAAAATTACTCATTACAAATAGATACATACATTTAAAAAAAAAAAAAATTATATAAAATTAAACCAAATTGTTTAAAGTCACTTTAATCAACCTCCTAATTTGATCATCAAATCTAAAACATGGATACCTTACGTGCAAATCCATATTCATTATAAACACTTTTAATGTAGTTCGAACTTGTAAATCCATATTCACTACAAACACAAACACTTTTAATGTAGTTCAATTTCTCTTAAACTTAATGTTATAAATACCCAAATCTATTTTGCATTTATCTTTGAAACCTAAAATCCTAGAATCGCATGCAACAAATGCCTTCAAAATAAGATTATGCTCGTTGATTATGAACCATGCACCTTTATCAAGTTGTCAATAATGGTTTCAGTGGGACATATCGCATTACTTGGGTTTACATCTAGTGTTTAACATGGATTTTTAACTATTTATAAGCCTTAGTTGGTGAGAGCATGTCGACTAATTGCAACTCGCCAAAGAGAATATAATATGGGGGAGTGTAAGAAACACATAATCTTCTATGTCTAAAGAATATGTTTAGAATATGTTTATGTATGCATACACCATTGCAAAGGGTAGAAAGTAGATAAGGTTCAAATAGAGGGATTTCTCTTAGTATGGAGAGCAACATGCATATATTCATTACTTATCTCTAATGGGGCACTTACAACTTATACACTTTAATCCATGTGTATCAGTGTCATTGGTTTTTGTGGAAGATGGAAGCAATGGATCTTCGTGAATAGATAGTGATGGATGGAATTGCATGAGGCATATAATGAAATGGGTCTATGCTCATGATGGTCTCTCACAACCTGTTAGTGGAAAGACAAACATGGAAAAACAACAATCTATTAACTTGGAGGGATTATTCAAGGTACTTTTACAATGAATTTGAATATGGTGTAAAATAATGAAATGTAGGAAATTGAATTAGCTTTCCTAATACATAATTTATTTTTATATAAATTTTCTATAACTATGTGAAATTTGAGTTTTTCTAATAGTGGTATACTATTTTTCAAGAAAAATATAATGCATATGTTTCCATTAGTGCATGTGTTAAGTATTGTAACAATGCATTTTTCTTTAAAATATTTGTATAATTGCACATAAAACATTGTTCGAGTGCACTTATTTTTTCAAAATTTATAATATTAATTTTATAATTTTTAAAAAATTATTAAAGTCATTATATACCTAAAATTACAAGGCCTTGCGTTAGTGTAGGGTACGAGGGTCTTAACATTATCAAACATTTTAATAATGGTTAAAGTGATAAAACATTATAGCTAAAATAAAAGAGGTATGTATTTCAAGATTTTGATGTATATCAAGACAAAAATATATTAGAAATAAAAAACATTATTAATTTAAAAATAAATAAATTATATATTTAGAATCTCCATAGTTGACTCTATATGCGTCTGTAGTTTCATAAACAACGGATTTTTGTAGTCTATAGAAAAATAACGTCAAAAATACAAATATTGAGAGGTATTAAGAAAAATGGAGGTTTTAATGTATTTGCAGCTCAAACCACCTAGCTTGTCATCCCAAACCCAAATTCAAGGAAACCAACTTAGCAAAAACATACGCTAGAGTTATCACTCGTCCAAAAAAAATGAAATGAAAATAATGCACACGCACTTTAGGAATTTGCATGTGTTCCTAGAGTACATGTGCATTCTTACTAAAATAACATTATTTCTAAGACCCTCGAACACATATCAATTATTCAAAGTCACCTACTGGCATTGGCATCCCCAACCACAGGCTAGGGCCATGAACAACACACTCATGCATCCAATGCCACAAACAACACCTTGAACTCATGCATCCAAGGCCAAAAACAACACCTTCAATTCACATGAAATATTCAACCACCAACAACAACTTGAACACACACACATGACCTCCCAAGTGTATCCTTTACCTCTTAGTGGGCATATTAGCACCACTAGTTCTTTTGGAGAAGTAAGTATCAATAT
The DNA here is from genome assembly GCA_009831015.1 of Picea engelmannii. Classification (NCBI taxonomy): domain Eukaryota; kingdom Viridiplantae; phylum Streptophyta; class Pinopsida; order Pinales; family Pinaceae; genus Picea; species Picea engelmannii. The sequence goes on from ML777507.1 coordinate 1,142,086, forward strand.
TAAGACTTAAACCAACGTTAAGTTATGAACCTTGGTTATTAGGCCTAAAATGTAGCTTGCAGGAATCAAGAGCCACAAATGAGTCCTGAAACCACCACATATGATCTATTTGTGGGATATTTGTCCTTCAAGTTGTAATATGATCACCATTAAAATGTTTCAAGCACTAAGTATGGGGCATGGGTTGTTAGACATGGTTAAGGGAGGAAATTCAAGCATTAATACCTAAAGTTAGCTTTCAATGTTAGGATATTTAGACACTTAGGAGTTAATTAAGATCAACTTCTTCTAATGTATCGTTAGGTTAAAGTGTGTTTCTTATTTTGTTTCTTTAGTATGCATTAGTATTCATTTGTAATTCGAAAGTCACAATATGTTTCCGACATAGAGTGATCGGATGACTCATATTCTCCTGGATCTTAACGACTACATTGATCCATGGCTTAAAACTTGATCGGTCCATGATATCTATTTAAAGAGCATGGAGGGTCATTTGCTCATTATCGATTGTGAGAACCTGTCTGTAACAAACCTTCAGTTACCACTCACACAAATAGATAAAACATCAACACACCAATGTTTTTACATGGTAAAATCCCTATGGGGAAACATCCACGACCCCATCCAATGTGGCCACTTGGAGAAATTTATTAATGAAGTGTATGTGTAGCTCTATTTTTTTTTTGTAGTTATGTTCAACTATACCTTTGGTGAGCTTTATGGAACTTTGATCGTTGCACCATAGGGTGACTAGATGTAACTACTAAAATCCAAACCCTGAAAAGATCTGTCTAAGCCATAAGGATTTTTGACTTGCATTAATCGTTGCTCGGTACTCAACTTGTGCTGAAGAAAGAGTAATATCATGTTGTTTCTAAAAATCCTAAGTGATAGGTCTAGAACCAAGCCTGAAAACATAACCTACAGTAGACTTTTGATCATCAGGTTCGAGAGCCCAATCTAAATCTGTGAAACCAACCAACAAAGGAGCCCCCCCCCATGAATTTTAATATATCTCGAGCTAAAACATACCACAGACATATCAAAGTATCATTTTATTTGATTTCTAATGGATTTCATGGGGTGGTTGCAGATACCGGGAAACAATACCAACAAAAAGGAAATATCAAGACAGGTATGAGTCAAATATAAGAGGATGTCAGCTAACTCATAGTACAAAGTGGAATCAACTTTAGGAGAAATGCAAGTGGAAACATGTTTGACTCCAGACTGAAAGGGAGAAGGGGTTGGTTTAGAATCATCCATGTGAAAGAAATGAAGAAGGTCACAAGCATACCTAGACTTAGAAAGAAAAATTCCTTCCTTGGTTTGCAATACTTGAAGGCCAAGTAAATAATGCAAATTTCCTAAGCATGTCATTTCAAATTTCTTTTTAAGGCTCAATTTCACATGGTTTAAATTTTTAGGGTCATTATGAGTGAGGATAAGGTCATCAACATAAAGAAGAAGGATTATGAGATGACTTCCTTCTTTCTTGGTATATACATTAGGATCAAAATGACATCTAGAAAATCTAGTATTAGGAAGAAAGTTGTCATTTTGGCATACCAAGCTCAAGGAGATTTCTTAATACCATAAATATATTTCTTAAGGTGAAAAACAAGGCTAGAGTCATTATGGACATAGCTAGGAGGTTGTTCCATTTATATTTTTTCTTGCAAATATGCATGAAAGAGGGAATATTTAACATTGATGGACCTCTTATTTATGTGAGGCAACAAGGGATGGAACAAAATAGATGTAATTCATTTTAACTATGGGGGAAAAAGTTTCCTTATAGTCAACACCTTCAACTTGAGAAAAACCTTTGGCAACTAATTGGGCCTTGTGTCTTTCAACACTTCCATTTGATGCATACTTACTTTTGTACACCTAATTACATCTATAAAAAAATATTCCTTGTGGAAGAGATACAAGATCCCAAGTATCAATCTCTACTAAAGAGAGATACTCTTCATTAATTTCTATATCCCAATCTGGATAACCTAAAGCTTCTACAAATGTTTTTGTATCATGAATATATTAAACTTGAGTAAAATTAGAAGAGTCTCATTTCAACCATGAACATGTCTAACGCTAATATGAAGGACCGCCGACAAGATCACCAATTTATTTTCGTGTTGAACAGACCCATCTGGGAAGCATTATTTCTAGTGATGGTTCATGTTCAATGGACTCGTTTGGAGGAAGGTGAGCAAGTAGAGGTGGATTTTCATCCTCATTATCATCACATGAAGAATAAAAAACTAGAATAAGAGAAAAATATGGAACAAATGTCAAAGATGCCTCGCAGGCCAAAGATGGCATAAACACCAAATTAGGCTTGCATTCCAAGATATTTTCATAATATTTAACGTCTATTATAATAATGATTTCACTAGAATGAGGTTGAAGAGTTTTGTAGCCTTTGACATCTTAATAATGCCAAAAAAAAAACACTTCCTACTTTTAGGCTACAGAGATTTCATTTTCTCATAAGGAATGTGACCCCATGATACAATAACAAATACACTTAAGTGGATTACATCTTGCTTAATGTTCACTACAAGGAGAACACCTTATAGCAAAGGTTTTTGCATAAGTTTTTAGTGTTAGAAAATTTGGCAAAATTTAAAAAAAACCCTCAACTACAACCTCCTCTATTGGGTGCGGAGGTTTTAATAGAGGTTTTAAAGGATGTTCCATATAACTAAAAAAAAATGGGCGAGTGGATGTTGAACCAGATGTTTTTTTCTCCATTTATTTTATTGTCAAAATGCACTGGTGCTCCATTAAATAAAGCACCTTGGGGCGTACCAAAACATTAAACTCACTAGAACAACCTTACATCAAATGCCCCAAAATGTACATAAAACAAAAAAAGTACTGGAGCGCAATTACATAAATTCCCAGTGCAGACATAAAAAAATTGCACCAATCACCATTATATAAAAATGACATGGTGTGTACAGAAGACGAAAATGCACAAGTTATCCATTGCATTACTTCCCACTACTTACATATGAAAAAAATGCATCGAGATGATTATGGTTAACATGCCTCGGATTCCCATTTTGTTGTATGCAAATCCAATGTGCTTGTATTTTATGTTCGTTCTGGTGCTTGTATAATTCGTATGTTTCGGTGTGTATACTAAATATAATGCCCCGAGGAGCTTATATTATTAAATGCACTGGTGCGTTTAAACGCACCCATGCATTTATGTTTTTTAAGTAACCAATTTTTTTATTATATTTAAATAACCGATGTGTATTTATCACATGCCCACCATATGATTTCAAAATCATATATATTATCGCACATTTTATGCAATGATGATTATGTATAATTAATATGTATTGGTGCTTTAGTATTCTTAATATGCACCGGTGCGTATTAAGAATACTAAAGCACCGATACATATTAATTATATAGAATCATCATTGCATAAAATGTGCGATAATATATATGATTTTGAAATCATATAACCAGTTAAAAATCATCGATGTCTATATTATTTCAAGCACCATTTTGTGAGTTCATAAGAATGCACCGACATTTTTTTTTTACAAATATTTTTTATAATCATATTTTTTTTATATTTTTGTTATTTCATTTTGATATAATGAAAACATTATTGTGTTATCCAAGGGATTACACCTATGTTATTCTAAATAATGTAAATCATTCACATATTAGTTAATTCATTATTAGCAGCCCACATACATATTAGCAGCCTACATACATATTAAGAATATTGTTATTAGTACCAAATAGTAAATTCCAACAACATATATACAACAAATTTGATATTTAAATGAGATTTAACTCAACACATGACACATATGAAGCAAGCGACTTGTCCATCGCAAGTGGGCATTGCTCGACACCACCTGGTCCCGCAACCTGTAGAAACATAAGAACATTATAAATTTTAGGATGCCAAAAAATAAATAAGTCACTATGGTGAATTTATCAAATGTGACACATACATGTGTATGCAAGACACCAAATGAGTAGGTTTCCTCTACCACTGCATTGGTGATGGAGACAGACACTTGTGTATCTATCGACATAGAGGGTCTACTATACAAGCATAGAAAAAGCCAAACATCATACAATAAAATATCGAAATAAATACACATAATACAATATAAATATATAATAATAAAGAACATAGAGATGGTTAATATACTAACCTCCTCCATGAAGCTCTATTTTCCATTGGAATCCATAGGCCCATAGCAAGTATTTCCTCATCTCGAGCATCTGTGAGGTTCACATGGACAAATTCTATGTTTATCTGCCCTCTCTTCATTACACTTTCCTCTAGGGATTGAAGGTCTGACCCCTATATCAATGTCACTGGAAGACACCTTCTGCTGATATAGTGCAACAAAGATACCATGTTGCATTGGGATCTAATTCAAGGATGAAATAGCTACCTTTAACTAGTGCAAACCCTCTGAAATAGAAAGATGTTGGGTAGGGAATTAGGCCTTCTCCTGGGGGGATGAGGACCTAACATGGGATCACGCCTAGCATGCTCTCGGTCATGTGTGGACCCTCGACCCACCCCCTATAAGTCACCAATATCAAAGTAGTTCACATGGTGACCTAATAAGTTTTCCCATAATTTTCTAAAAAGACATAAAGGAACCTCCTTGTTATTGCACATAGGTGCCTCAAATACCATGAATCACCTATCCATCCAGTTTTGAAGAATTTGTGGGTGGATACACAAGTAAATACAAATGTGTTTCTTGGTGACAGGTGGTTGTTGTCCATATCTGATGCAGGAGCATCATAAGTAGCTAGCAAAGCAAGTGCAAAGGCCAAGACAGCTGGAATGTACCAGTGCACATTTTTAAAATGTTTTAAATTTAAATGAAGAGACATTAATGTAATAGCTGGGAGACGTATTTACATTTATGTTTTGAAGATTGTAAACAGATCTTGAGCGTTGCTCACATATGTTGGATAAAGAGGCATTTATTGTAATTTATGAAAAGTTGTTGTACCTTTTATTTCAGATTAGATAGCTTGTAGTGTAGGAGGGAAAACGGATAGAAAGACACCCTCGCTTGTATCATTGTATCATTCTCCAATTGTGGATTATTCATAATTCTATAAGTTGTAGAGCTATAGAGAGCAAGAACACAGAGAAGAACCCATGTACAAGAACACTTGAGTTAATATATGAATTCTTTGACTCAATTTCATGGTGTTATTATGCTTATTGTTTACATATGTTGAATGGTAGGCTTATAGTGTTTTGTTTCTTTGTTATGCATTTATTTCAATGCTATGTGTGTAAGAATGCTCTTCAATTCATGTTGGACATATGAAATCTGTGAGGAGAGAAGAATGAGTTTCAATTGTTTCTCTTCCTAAGAAATCCTGCAAAGAGTGGAGTGAACATCCGCAAGGTGTGCATCGACGAAGTTCTGAGTTTTACCTCAGAAAAATTGGGAGAGATATCATTGTCCTCATACCAGTAGAAGCGCAAAGATAGCACAGAGTCATGCAAGGTGTGCATAGGTGGATTGAAGTCTTAGAATTTATCAACCAAGGAGGAAGGTTTAAGGACTGTTGTTGCAAGGAGTGCAGAGAGTCGAAGGATCAAATAACCAGAGGTTATTTGTGAATGCTGCAAGGAGTGTGTGCATGAACCCTAAGGAAACCCCTGAGGTTACAACAGAAAGCTCAGGAGGGAAATAACCTTGAAGATTTCAAGGGAAGGTGAGTGGCAAGTTACTCAACAGGGAGGAAGCTCAGAAGGGTTGACGACAAAGCGTTCAACAGAGGAATATCAAAATTTGGAACGGATGGTGGAGTCACCTCAAGGAGAAGTGTCGATTTGTTGTGGATCATTGGATCTAGTTAACCAGTGAGAGAGATAGGCCGAAACTTACTCAACATATAAAGCTCGGGAGGATTAGTGGCCATTGGATTTGAATCAACGAGGGTCGTTGATCTCACGTCCTTGAATTTCATTGTTTCATAATTCAGGAAGTGGAGAGGGTTGTGACTCGGAGTTGAGAGTCGTGAACTCCCGATTTGCGAACTCCCAAAAGAACTAGGACCATCATATCGCGATAAGCGGAGAGCCATTGATCTGTTGCAAGGGGTTGTCATGGTTTTAGAAGTCAGAGGAAGGATTTGTTGCATAGCAGAACACCAATACACGAAATATCGGTTGCCGAAAAGAGTTGGCCCCAGCTCATAGTCAGAGGTCACATCAGAGAAAATTCAAGGAAGGAATAAAATTGTCGTTGGCCTTTTCAGGTTTCGGGGATTGTTGAGTCAAGGGGGCTCACATCTTGGAATCGTGAAGTCGCGAAAGCCAAAATAGCCTCTTGGGTAAAGGTTTTGGTCATATTAGACATCACGTGGGAGTGAGTTGGTGCTTAGTGTTTCTTCACATGAGCATAGCTCCAAAGAAGGACCTGTGGATACACACTTGCGGGTGTGAGTGATTTCCTATGGAGAAATCGAAGAGTCAATCGGACTCTCGGGGAGATAAAGAATGATCCTAAGACTGGTAGGTTACGCAGAACCTACTGAGGTAGGGGGGGCTATGTCAGAGTGGTATCAGAGCATAGCCTACAATTTTCTTTTTGTTTCTACGGGGAATAGATTGAAACAATGCCACCAAGAAGACGTCAAGAATGAGCAATTCCCGATCAACCTGTGGAAAGGGAAATGAGAGAACTCTGTGCTCGATTATATGCTATGGAGACAACACAGAGATAGACAATTGATGTTAGAGATGTCGGTGAAGCCGAAATAAAAAATGAGGTTGGAGATGAAGAAGAAGTCGCAGTCGAAGACGCTGCAAAAGAATGTCTATTTAGAGTTGTTGCAAGAATTAGAGCTAGAGAAAAGATGGATATTCCAATGTATGAAGGAAACTTAGACATTGAAGAGCTACTAGATTGGTTTAGGGCTATGGATAAATACTTCGACTATGAGGATGTCGAGGAGGATAAGAAAGTTAAACATGTTGTCACTAGACTTAAAGGGCATGCAACACTGTGGTGGGATGAACTGCAGACTGACAGGCGTTGCAAAGGAAAGCAAAGAATCAAAAGCTGGGATAGGATGGTTGCAAAAATGAAAGCCAAATTTATACCCAGGGACTACCAAATTAATCTTTTTCGAAGAATGCAGAACTTGAGACAGAAAGGGATGACAATGAAAGAATACACTGAGGAATTTTACAGGCTCAACATGAGGGTTGGTCATCGTGAAAGTGATGATGAAAAGGTTGCCAGATACATGAATGGTCTGAGATATGACATTCAGGATGAGATGAACATGATGACAATTAGAAATGTGGAAGATGCTTATCAAATGGCCCGGAAGGCTGAAGAGAAATTAGCCCGAAAGCAAGGTCAAAGAGGCCGAGGTCGAGGTCAGAGCAAAGGCAAATCAATTTCCCAGGACAGAACTCAGAAGACGAAGGAGGAAGAAAATAAACCTCATACTCACCTTGAAAGAGAAGGAAGTTCACTAGGGAAACAGTATGCCGAAAGGAACACATTTCCGCGAGCAAGAGGAAGAGGCAGAGGAGGTGAGATAAAATGTTTTGTCTGTGGAAAAATATGACACAAATATTTCGAATGCCCTGATAGAAAAAGAGATGGAGGTGAAGCTCACATTTCATAAGCACATAAGCAAAATGTTGAGGCAGAAGATGTGGAAGGCAGAAGATCCTTAATGATGAGGAAAATTCTCTTGAAACTAGAGAAAGAGATAGAGAATCCAGTCCAAAGAAACAGTTTGTTCATAACTATTTTCAAGACCGAGGATAGGGTATGCAAGGCAATAGTGGACAGTGGAAGCACAAATAATCTAGTATCCACATAAATGGTGGAAAAGCTAGAATTGGAGACAGTTGGACATCCGAGCCCATAAAAGGTTTCGTGGTTGCAAAAGGGACATCAGGTAACTATCACTAAACAATGTCTAGTTGAATTTAAGATAGGGGGATATAATGATGAAAGTTTATGTGATGTTATTCCCATGGATTTTTGTCATCTTTTGTTGGGGAGATCGTGGAAATATGAAAGGAATGTTGTTCATGATGGGAGAAGGAACACATACACCTTGGAAAAGAATGGTAGAACGCATATGCTACTGCCAATTGGAGACAAGGAGGTGAAAGCGGAAGCTAGGAATACTATTCTTCTCATGAGTGGGAAGGAACTTCTTGATGAAGTCAAGAAATATGAAGAAATGCAGTTTTCCATGGTGAGAAAACCTAGAGTCATCTTGATCAATACCAAGATAGATGATATACCTAAAGAAATTTAGGAACTACTGGAGGAGTTCGTTGATATAGTGGTGGACGAATTACCTTGTTCGTTGCCACCCATCAGGAGCATAGGCCATCATATTGTTCTTATACCTAGAGCGAGTTTACCAAACAAAGCAGTGTACAGATTGATGTCGTGGGAGAATGAAGAAGTTAAGAAGCAAGTCTAGGATTTGATGGACAAAGGATTGGTTAGAGAAAGCTTGAGTCCATGCATTGTACCTACAGTGTTAAGCCCAAAGAAAGATGGTGGCTATAGAATTTTTATAGACTCGAGAGCCATAAACAAAAACACCATCAAGTATAGATTTCCTTTACCTAGGATGGATGACTTGATGGATTGCTTGAGTGGAGCAAAGTTTTTTTCAAAAATTGATTTGAAAAGTAGGTATCATCATATTAGAATGAGGGAAGGTGATGAATTGAAGACAACATTCAAAAAAAATGAAGGACTATATGAATGGCTTGTCATGTCATTTGGTTTGACGAATGCACCTAATACTTTTATGAGGCTGATGAATGAAGTCTTGAAAGATTTCATAGGAAAGTTTGTAATCGTATATCTTGATGATATACTGATCTTCAGTAAGACTAAAGAAGAACATATGAAGCATTTAGCTGCAGTAATGAGGAGGTTGCAGTAAGAGAAATTGTTGATAAATTTAAAGAGGTCGTCTTTCATGAAGACAGAACTCATTTATTTGGGTTTTGTGATCTCTTCGAACGATTTGAAAATGGATCCTGAGAAAGTAAAGGAAATCAGGGATTGGCCATCGCCGAAAAGTATCTTTGAAGTTCGAAGCTTCCATAGATTAGTTAGTTTTTACAGGAAGTTCATCAAAAACTTCAATAAGATATGTGCACCTATGATGGACACAGTCAAGAAAAGACACAAATCTTTTCATTGGACAGAGGAAGCAGAGAAGAGTTTCAAGCTGCTAAAGGAGAAGATAACTGGATACCCAGTTCTGGTTTTGCCAGATTTCAGCAAGACATTCCAAGTGAGATGTGACGCAAGTGGATTTGCGATTGGAGTAGTCTTAAGCCAAGACAATAGACCGATTGCATATTTCAGTGAGAAGTTGAACGAGACCAAGATGAAATATTCCACGTATGATAAAGAGTTTTATGCAGTCATACATGCATTGAAAAAATGGAGGCATTACTTGGTTCCGAAGGAGTTTGTCTTGTATAGAGACAACCATGCTTTACAATACATAACTCGACAAGAAAAATTGAACCAGAAGCATGCAAAATTGGTTGAATACATGCAGAATTTTACTTTTGTTATAAAGCATATTTCTGGAACTGCTAACAAAGTTGTTGATTCTTTGAGCAGGAAATGTTTGATTCTGCAGGAGTTCAAAGTAAATACCTTAGGTTTTGATAACCTCAAGGAAATGTACAAAGATGATGCAAATTTTAAAGAATCCTATGAATCATGTGAGAATCCAGTTCTAAGAGATAGAAACCAATGGACTGAATATATGATTTAGAATGGACTATTGTTTAGGGGTAATCAGTTGTGTATTCTGAAAATTTCTATGAGAGAGAATCTTCTAAAGGAAAATCATAGTGGAGGATTGGCTAGACATTTCGGCCATGATAAGACTTTTGCGCAACTAAATGGCTCATATTATTGGCCAGGGATGAGAACAGATGTCAAGAGATTCATGAACAAGTGCATAATTTGCCAGCACACGAAGGGAAAGAGACATAATACAGGGTAGTATCAACCATTTCCGGTACTAGAGAGGCCATGGGATGCGGTAAGTATGGATTTTGTGTTAGGACTTCCAAGAACGCAAAGAGGGTGTGACTCAATCTTTGTGGTAGTCGATGGATTTTTTAAAATGAAACATTTCATTCCATGTCAGAAAACCAGTAATGCAACTCACATTGCAAATCTATTTTTCAAAGAATTTGTTGGACTTCACGGCTTACCCAAGAGTATTATATCAGACAGGGATACCAAATTTCTTGGTCATTTTTTGAGGACCCTATGGAAAAAGATGGGGACTAATTTATCTTTTAGCTCAGCATATCATCCTCAGACGGATGGGCAGACTGAGGTAGTAAACCAAAGCTTGGGAGATCTATTAAGGAATTTGGTGGTTGAACATCATAGTCAATGGGATCATATTCTTACACAAGCAGAATTTGCATATAACGATTCACCAAACAGGAGTACAGGACAAAGACCATTCTAGATCATGTATGGAATGCAGTCGAGAGGAGTATCTGAGTTGAGAGACTTAGAGAAGAGTGAATTCAGAAGTGCTAGTGCAGAGTATTTTGTAGCAGGAATGCAGGAGCTCCACAGCAAAATCAAGGAGCGATTGCAAAATTCAAATCAGGAATATAAGCACAGAGCAGATCAACACAGAAGAGAACTTCAGTTTGAAGTAGGCGATTTGGTTTTGGCGCATCTCCAAAAATAAAGGTTCCCAAGTGGAACATACAACAAGATGAAGATGAAGAAAATTGGGCCATGTAAAATCATAAGAAAGTTTGAGGCAAACGCTTATGAGATTAGATTACCAGATGGGGTCAGAATATTGCCCATATTCAACATAGTAGATATGTATCCTTACAGAGCTGATGAAACAGGAGCAGAGGAGAATCAGTAAGAAGTTCAATGGATTAAACAATTGCTGGTAGCTGAAAATCCGCAGATGGAAAAGATAATTGACCAGAGAGTTGGAAATAAAACCCAAAGAAAGACATACTATGAATATTTGGTCAAGTGGGAAGGCCACCCGATTGAAGATGCCAATTGGGAGAGCGAAGCAAATATCCGAAGACATGGACAGACGTTGCAGGAGCTCATGAACAAGAGTTCATGAATTTTCTAGCCAGAGGAGTATGATGCAGGAGCATCGTAAGCAGCCAGCAAAGAAACCGCGAAGGCAAAGACAACTGGAACGCACCAGCGCACATTTTGAAAATGTTTTAAATTTAAATGAAGAGACATTAATGTAATAGCTGGGAGACATATTTACATTTATGTTTTGAATATTGTAAACAGATCTTGAGCGTTTCTCACAACTATCGGATAAAGAGGCATTTATTGTAATTTATGAAAAGTTGTTGTAGCTTTTATTTCAGATTAGATAGCTTGTAGTGTAGGAGGGAAAACAGATAGAAAGACACCCTCGCTTGTATCATTGTATCATTCTTCAATTGTGGATTATTCATAATTATGTAAGTTATAGAGCTATAGAGTGCAAGAACACAGAGAAGAACCCATGTATAGGAACACTTGAGTTAATGTATGAATGCTTTGACTCAATTTCATGGTTTTATTATTCTTACTGTTTACATATGTTGAATGGTAGGTTTACAGTGTTTTGTTTCTCTGTTATGCATTTATTTCAATGCTATGTGTGTAAGAATGCTCTTGAATTCATGTTGGACATATGAAATCTGTGAGGAGAGGAGAATGAGTTTCAATTGTTTATCTTCCTGATAAATCGTGCAAAGAGTGGAGTGAATGTCCACAAGGTGTGCGTCGACGAAGTTTTGAGTTTTACCTCAGAAAACTTGGGAGAGACACCATTGTCCTCATACCAGCAGAAGCACAGAGATAGCACAGAGCCATGCAAGGCGTGCACAAGAGGATTGAAGTCGTAGACATTATCAGCCGAGGAGGAAGGTTGAAGGACTAATGTTGCAAGGAGTGCAGAGAGTCGAAGTATCAAATAACCAGAGGTTATTTGTGAATGCCGCAAGGAGTGCGTGCAGGAACCCTAAGGAAACCCCTGAGGTTATGACAGAAAGATAAGGAGGGAAAGAACCTTGAAGACTTCAAGGGAAGGTGAGTGGAAAGTTACTCAACAGGGACGAAGCTCATAAGCGTTGACAACAAAACGTTCAACGGAGGAATATCAAAAGCTAGAACGGATGGTGGAGTTGCCTCAAGGAGAAGTGTCGATTTTTCATGGGTCATTGGATATAGTTAACCGACAAGAGAGATAGGTCGAGACTTACTTAACATCTGAATCTTAGGAGGAATAGTGGCCATTGGATTCAGATCAATGAGGGTCGTTGATCTCACGTCCTTGAATTTCTCCATTTCAGAATTTGAGAAGTGGAGAGGGTTGTGACTCAGAGTCGAGAGTCGTGAACTCACGATTTTTGAAGCCCCGAAAGAACTAGGACCGTCAGATCATGAGGAGCAGAGAGACGTTGATCTGTGGCAAGGGGTTGTTGTGGTTTTGGAAGTTGGAAGAAGGAGTTGTTGCATAGCAGAACGCCGATACGCGAAATCCGGTTGCCGAAAATAATTGGCCCCAGCTCATAGTCAAAGGTCACATCAGAGAAAAGTCAAGGAAAGAATCAAATTCTCGTTGGCCTTTTCGGGTTTCAGGGATTATTGAGTCAAGGGGGCTCACATATGAAATCGCGAAGTCACGAAAGATGAAATACCCTCTTGGGTAAAGGTTGTGGTCATATCATAGATCACGTTGGAGTGAGTTGATGCTTAGTGTTTCTTCACATGAGCGCAGCTCCAAAGAAGGACCTATGTATACACACTTGCGGGTGTGAGTGATTTCCTATGGAGAAATCAAAGAGTCAGTCGGACTCTCGGGGAGATAAAGAACGACCCTAAGACCGGGAGGTCGCACAGAACCTACTGAGGTAGGGGGGCTGCGTCAATATCGAGGATCAATAAAAATAGACATCAGATCTTGTTTTGAAATATCCAAGTCTTTGACTTGGTTTCTATCCATTCCAGTCTTATAAAACCTGAACATTCTATCCCTGTATTCAAAAATAGAAGTTAATTTCCCTTGGGAATTTATAATGGAACTCACAGTGACATCCAATGAAGTGGCCAAGGATGCTTGGTTAGGTTCTCTAGTTCCCCTTAGATCATTGACAAATGATCTTAAAGTAGCCAACCCCTCATCAATTTGGATGTTTATGCTAGGTGGTTGGGGTGGGTGGTTTTCGTTGTCTCTGGGTTCCATTTTAATAATATTTCTTTCAATGTAATAAGTGCACTTATGAAAAAGGTATTACGAACAACAATTTCATTTATCCCAACAAAATCATTAACATAATTTTGTGTAAAACAAAGAAAAACTATGTGTTATCTTTGCAATCAACTTGAAAGAAATATATACAAGATTAGTGAATTGTTGAGAAATTTACATTCAAGTATTAATTATGTGTATTTTTCTCTAAGTATATATTTCAATAGCAGAGATGTCATGAATGATATACTAAGTGGTCGAGAGGCCAATGAATGTTCTTAAATAATAATAAAATACTAGATACTAATGTTATAACTATACTAGATTTGTTAACATTTGAGATGTTTTTAGAGAGATGGACTATGTGAACATGAAGAAAGAGATATGACCTCAGTTCCTTGGGTTCCATCGATGTTTATTGTGTTCTCTTCAAAATTTTCATTGAAACACACATTTGTACTGAACCTTGCTAATATGTTTTCAATTCCATTGGAATTTACATCCATGACCCATGACTATTTTTTTTTTTTTGGAATTTACATCCATAACCCATGAGGAAAAGAAAACTATGACTTTTGAGTCTGATGGCATGAAGGTCGCTTAGTCTTTAGATCCATATCAAGGCCCTTAGTATATTGAACCTACAGATGAAAATATGTAGACATATATCCTTGATCAGTTGTATAATATGACTGCAGGAAAAAGAGCTAATTATACTAACCCTGTTGCAGATAGATTAGTTAGTTGGAGGAGTGTTTGGTTTGTGGATGAATATTTTGAACCAGCATTCAATAATTGGCAGCAAGGGTGGTATGAGAATTTTTCAAGACATTGCGCAACTATCATATCAATAAGGTGGATTGGTGTTGAGATAGGTGATTATCCAACATATGATGGCACCTCTAATATGCACAATTTTCTCATTGACATGGAGGATAAGGTTGTGACAGAGAAAATGATTTCAACACTTAACATTAATTTGAGATCATCCCTAGCTAGATGGCGGGCTACCCATAAAGGAACTTTTTCTTATTTAGATGAGATCAAGATTACCATACAATACCGCTTCCTCCCTCCATTGCAAGTCATCCAGACAAGTAGGGATTGAAAGATGAAGAGTCAAATGATAACCTTAGAGGCATGTGATGGTTTATATGATCTAGTTGAGAATATGGAGTATTGTCTCGGGATATGGGATGTTGCACAACTTCCATCTCATTTTTGGGTAAATCATTTCTTCCATTCTCTATGAGCAATTCCAAAATAATTGTATGTGCATGAGGAGACCAAAAGACATACTGCATGTTGAAAGGTACTACAAGACCAATTTTGTAATGATTTCTCTTTTTCTGATAAGTCTCCCAAAATTACACTAGTACTGTAACAAATTAAGAAAATGACATTCACTGATGAATTCAAGCCCATGTATTCACCTACATCATGTCTTGAGCATGAAGATATGCTTTAGTAGAGTTTTTATCCATCACCTACAAGAATACCTATGGCTTGCAGTAAGGTTCAGAAGGATCCTGAAGATCTTAAAGACTTGGAGAAGCTCATACATTTGACCTTTAAGGAATATATAGGAACAAGAGAAGTTAAAGAAACTTTATCAGGTAATGTCAATAGTTCATATACACTTCCTCTAAAGTTGCAGAAGATTAATATTGGGAGTGGGGAGCACCCTAAGCTGGTTTCTATAGGGCATTATTGGCATGAACAGACTATGACATAGATCTAGGCCCTTTTGTGGGAATACGAGGATTTGTTCCCTAAGATATTTTCATAACTTAGAGGAATTAAAGGAGGCTTGGGAGAGATGAAAATAGAGTTGAATCTTGATGCTAATACATTCAAACATAAACCATATCATCTGAGACCTAAATTCAAAGAAAAGGTTAAGAAGGAGATTGATAGAATGCATGTAGCTGGATTAATTTTTCTTGTAGATGAAGCCAAATGGATCAGTCTTATTGTTATACAATGCAATAAAGTTATCAATGATGTAAGAGTTTGTGTAGACTACAAAATTTTTAACTTATCTTGTGTGCATGATCCTTTCCTTACTCCATTCAATGATGAAGTACTTGATCAGGTGGCTGGGAATGAAGCATATTCCTTCACTTATGGATTTTCAAGATATCATCAAGCCAAGATCGCGGAAGAAGATTAAAGGAAGTCTACCTTTACTACAGAGTGGGGTTCATTTTCTTATAATGTTATTCCCTTTGGGCTTAAGAATTATCCTGCTATCTTTTCGCGGATTGTTATTACGACTTTCCACAATTTTATCCACAAGTTTATTGAAGTTTACATGGATGAATAGGATATGTACAACTTGTTGAAGGAACACATAGGCCTACTTCAGTTAATGTTTGACCATTGTAGAGATTTACAAATTTCATTGAATCTGAAGAAATGTATCTTTTTTGTACCTTTTGGAAACGTGTTGGTGAATATTGTGCTTAGGGAAGGAGTTCTAGTGGATCCTGCAAAAGTTGTTTTTATTCTCAATATGCCTCGCCCTAAAAATTCCAAGAAGTTGTGATCCAGTATGGGTCATACTCGATGTTATCATGGGCTCATCAGAAATTACGCAAGTATCACTGCCCCATTGGAGAAATTTCTAAAGAAATATGAAGTTTTCCACTGGAGACCTGAATTTGAAAGATCTTTTAACATTTTGAATGAAACGTTAATTGGTGCCCCTATTCTAACATATCCTAACTGGAAGGTTGAATTCCATGTACAAATCGATGTTTCAGGCACTATTTTAGGTGTTGTTCTTGCACAACCAGGTGAAGGAAATATAGATCATCATATTTACTTCACTAGTAGAAAACTATCACAGGCCAAGAAAAACTATACTACCATAGTGAAAGAGGAGTTAGCAATGGTCTATGCTCTGCAAAATTTTAGACATTATTTATTAGGAGGTCATTTCAAATTTTTCATTGATCATTTAGTTCTAAAATATTTGGTTAATAATATTGTGTTAGAATAAAGGATTTGCAGGTGGCTTTTGTTGTTCCAAGAATTTTCCTTTGAAGTTGTTGTCAATCCTAGAAAGTTGAACGTCAACCCTGACCACTTATCTAGATTAGAGTCAGAAGAAACTGGTGGATTTGTAGATGACCAGCTCCCAGATGCAGATTTATTTAAGATTGAAGCTATCCTATACTATCTTTTTGATATTACCTTATTTTTTAGAACTGGTATTTTCCCTTATGGTTATTCCACACAAAAAAAGTGACATTTGGTGGTTCATGCAACAGACTATCAATTTATTGTAGGTCATCTATGTAATTTGGGATTGGATAGTATTCCTAGAAGGTGTGTACTTGACCATGAAACACATGAAATCTTGTGGGAGTGTCATTGTGGAGTTGTGGGAGGTCATGCTAGAGGGAAGGTGACTGTAGAGAAAGTACTTCAGCCATGATTATGGTGTCCGACTATTTTTAAAGATGCTAAAGACTATGCCAGAGAATGTGATTTCTCTTAGTTAGTTAGTAATCCCTCGCACAAGGATTAGTTACCCTTACACCCTGCTCATGCACTACAAACCTTTGAGAAGTGGGATATTGAGTTCATAGGACGTATCAATCCACTAGCTAAACATTCAAAGGAAAGATAAATGGTTACAACAACTTATTCTTTGACTCGATGGAATGAAATATAACTTGTTGGGGATTTTTCTATAGACATAGCAACAAGTTTCATTTTTTAGAACATTGTTACTCAAATTGGGTGTCCTAGAAGCTTAACCAGTGATCGAGGTGGTCATTTCCTCAATGAGACAATTGCCACTCTCACTCGAGAATTTATGATTCAAAATCATAAGAGCAACCCATATCATCTACAAGCCAATGGTATAGTGGAATCATTCAATACAATTTTGGAGAAGGGGTCGACTATAGTCTGTTGCGAAAATCAAGGTGACTGGGATGAGATATTTCCAGTTGTTCTTTGGGAATATAGAACAACTATAAAGAATTTACATAATTTTACACCTTTTCAATTGGTTTATGGAAGATAATCCATAGTACCAATTGTGTTCATCACTCCAACACTATACATTGCACAAGTTACTCATATGACAAATGACGAGTTTGTTGCGAACCAGGTTGTGAAACTGGAAGAAGTTAAAGAAGCCATATTTTTAGTGTATTTTCATTAGACTGTAGAGAAGGATAGATAGAAACATTTGCATGACAAACACATTAAGACCAATACTTTTTCACAAGGAGATCGAGTATTGATTTATGAAAGTAGGTATCAAAAACATCCAGGGAAGATACAAATGCATTGGATTGGACCCTTTATAGTTGTGTAAATTTGGGAATCATGAGATCTTAGACTAGTGCAACTAGATGGTTTTCTTCATCCTATATGGGTGAATGGTGCATGCATGAATTCCTATCTCTCTACTCAGTGAAGAAAGTATTTATGCACTCTTGTCACAGGGACTGAATAAAGTAGGTAGGTTTCCATTTTTTCCAATAAAGCAGTGACATGTCCAACTGTCACTCACCCCTAGAGTCTAGTTGTTGTTGTCATTCTATCCATTCCAGGTCACGTCATTGTAGTTGGGGAGCCTATGTCCAATATTGTATGCATTTATTAACTTATGGTATTTGTAGTCACCCTCATGTCCATTTCACATTGTTTGTTAAATGGAATTAGTACCTTTCTATTAATATCATGTCCATGTCAACAAGATTCATTTATGATCGAAAGTTCACCGATACATTTCCAGTTAGCCACCTACGTGTTAGTTATTTCCCTGCATGTCATGCCATGTCAAATATGTATTGGTACTTGTTCCCTTTATTTCTCAAATCATTGATTACATTCTATTGCATATGTTGGTCATATCGGTTGTTAATGATAATCTATCGATGTAGATTACCCTTAATGAAATTTTAATGCTTGTCTTGCATCACCTCTTCACGACTGTCTATAACCCAGTGGTTGCTTCTTGGCCAAGTCACTATGTTCTATTTGCTTGTCTGAATTATCATCTCTGGAGCCCAGTGAAAATTTTGTGATTACACACATGTATTCTCATCATCTGGTTATTTGTGTGTATCGACGTAGGTCTTCAGTAATGTTTTAAACCTCTACACAAGGGGGTACTTATAAAAAAAAAATTCCAACAGATATCCATGATCTGCAAGTTGATATTCTAGGTGATATATAGGGAAAGATGGAGCAGACACGATCATTGGATATCGACTTCTTGGACTATTTTCCCCTACCTTCTAGAGAGGTGGTTGTGCAATGGAAGACTTTGTATGTGTCATTGTGAGAATCAACTATAATGAACTTGTAGGATTTATCTTTCTTTGGTACCACTAAAGAAGTCACGTGCTGCACAAATGTTTTGATAAGACGAGTATATAATGGATCAGTACCTCTTGACCAAGAGTATCCAATCCATTCTATTGATATCCATCAGTTTATCGGTTTTTCCATGGAGGGCAAATATGTCACAAAGGGATTCCAGGGTTTAGGGAAACATGGTCGGAAAAAGGGTGGGATAAACCTATATGATAAGTTTGGTACCAAACATGGAGGCCATGGACCCCTGATTGAATTGATCAATGATGGTCATTTTCATTTTTCTTTCTACTTGATTGCAGGAAAATTAATGAAAAACTATTCCAAGGGAGAGTGCACACTAGATTCTTTGTCAGTTTTCAATTTTTGTGCACAGGGTGCACAAATGAACTGGTGCAAGTACATAATAAATGAGATGCTACAATATTGCACATATATGAATGAAAGGGGTGGACACTTCATCTATTTATATCTCTTAGTAACATTATCCATGTGAAAGTGGAGGCCACCAAAATGGATAGAGCTCGCAATGACTCTAGACAACCAAATAGATATGACATTCTATGTTCATGTCAAGTTGGTCCCTTCGTTTAAGGAAGTCCCTGGTAAATAAGTGGAAGGTTGACTCAGGGTGAGTCACCAATAGTGGTTGGGGCATGTTGGTCCCTTCATTTTGAAAAATCCTTGGTTTTTGTAAAAAATTACATGCCAGAGGGAAGTATAGAAGTAGCAAAAAGAGTCAAATCCATTGCACGACACCTAGAAGTATAGAAGATGGTGGAAGACACAATATCACAGGTGGAAAAAAAGAATCCGGGAAGTTGAGAAGATATGATTTTATTTATTCAAGTGAATTTATCAAATATGAGAAAGTATAAATACAAGAGAAATGTAACAGGAAAAGTGTTAATGAGAGGGTAGATGTTTTTGTTGTGAGCATTTTCACTACTGCAATTGTCCACTATTGTTTTGTGGGCTGAGATTTTGTTAGTATACTCATGAATAGACATTGTAATGGACCCTATTTGTACTTATGTTGCACTCACAATAGGTTTTGAGTATGTAATGGGTTATAAGGTATTCGATATCGTTGTGCGAGATGGTGTATTGAATATATTTATAGTTTGAAGGATGATCTATCATATATGTGTTGTATGAAGGTTTTGGTATTGTTTTTTATAATATAATGATGTGAATTGGGGCATGTTGGTATTAAAGTCTGCACCTGACTGCTAAAGGGTAGAGCTAGGCCACCTCAAGTTTATAATGATTGCTTTTTTTGATAAGTTGGTTTTGTGGATCAGCTTAAGGATAGGTTTTCAAAGATGGTAATCTGATTGGACAGGACACACAGTATAAAAGTAGGTTCTTCTTTTCTAATGGTATGGATATTAATGGACAGTTGGGAATATGAAAAAAAAAACAAAGGAAACAATAAAAAGCAATGAAACGAATCACTTGTTATGTCAGAATAAAGACTCAAAATAATATCTTAAGACTTAGAAAAATACCTAGATGCAAATCATTCAACATGTTTCCAAATAGTATATCTTTCGCTAAAAAATAGTTGTATAACAGGTTGCAGAATCAACAAAAGATGAGCTAAAACAATGGTTGAAAGAATAACTAAATGTACATTGCACACATCACAAAATTTGAATTCAAGACAATATTAAACACATAAATATTTGAGTAAGAGAACACAACTGTCATCAACATATATTCACTAGGTAGAGAAATTTATAGTTATCTAAGCAGGTCCATCCCTTCTGCTTCCTCTATCCTTATCCAAAAAACTGAACCTTCAAAACATACAGAAAATGCATATTTATCAGAAATGCAGAGGCCCTCGACCAGTGTGGAACTAGGGCTTAACTCTACCACATTTGTCATTAAACAACTTATTAACTTCACTAAAAAGTGGCTGGAGTATCTTAATGTATACTTCGAGCCTAACTTAAATAAAAAGGAGTGGTTCTCATACCATAAAAATACCACTGATTATGCCTTAATCTAAAAGAATCCTGCAATTCAATAACTGAAAACTACTATTGGCAATGATATAATATTGATGCATGTGTTGAAGTGAACTGAGATCTGACAGAACTTACCAATAGTGACAGAACTGAGTTTTGTATCGATCATGCCATGCATGTGCGTTGTTGGAGGCCATTGGAGAAAACTGGAATTGTGGTTGTCTTTCCCCCATTTATATTTTTTAGGACAAAAGCAAGTCGTGTTGCATTTTTCTAGAGTCTAGACGTGTAGTTTCCCCGTTCCAAGTTTGGCACCCCCTTTTAAACCTTTCAAATATGCAATAAATGTGGATGAGCCACTTCATAATTTCGGCGTTTGGAGGTTTCGGAGTGCGAAGGATGCATATCTTCCGGAGGATAGAACCCTCAAAGTTGTTAACCAACACTAATCACTTATTAACTCAAGATTACCTTTAACCTTAATCATGTCAGGACTTTGGGACTCCGGCTCTTCGGGCTTTGGGAGCTTGCACTTGTTCTTGATAGAAATCTCTCGTAGTAAGATCTATCGAAGATGACATGGGAAACAATGATGTGTCCACATGCCAGAGAGTGACATGTGTCAAAAACTTATGAACGCCACGTGTCTTCAACACTTTGGCATTTTGGGGCTCTGGTACTTCAACGTCTAGAAAATTTGGAAGATTTGAACCAATGGAAATTTCAGACGCCCGAACGACGAAGTCGCAAAGTCAATCCTGTTAAACCCCACGTGATTTTGAGACTTATAATGTGTGAGAGTCATTTATCCATGTTAACTTTTGGATCTCCACCATTGAATATTTGACCTGTTTGTTTGGCTTAAATTCTAAGCCCAAAATGGACTGCTTTGATTTGTTGTCTTTTTCTGTGGAGGCTTACTAAGATTTCAAAGGACTTGTTGGACATGGATGTATCCTGCGCACATTAAATACTTGGTGGATCTATTTTATTCTCACTAAGTGGGAAATATGATGACAATTATTTCAAACTCAAATCAGAGCATGAAATCACCCTTAAAGAAAGAGAAAAAACTGGTGCAAAATAAATAAAGACGAGCAGGCGCCATGAAGCTAAGTGATTGAATAATTGACAATAAGCTAAGAAAGTAACCACAAAACTAATAATTTATGGATGTATAGGGTAAAGGAGGGAAAAGGGCATGGGTGCAGACCTAGGTTACAACATTGGCTCCAACCGTGGATAACACTTCCATGTGAGGTGCGAAGAATAGTAGACCAAGTGCCTTACCTTTCAAAACCTCCCTCCCACAGGCTGTAACTTACCTTTGTTTCTGTTTTTCGGGCATGTATCTCTGCCATTGTTTCTCAACCATGCATCTATGAAGTTCAAAATGGTAACTAAACCCCAGTGCCTTTTTTGGGCTAGGGAGTATTTATTCACAAACAACTAACTAATAAAATGCAAAAATAAAAGGAAAGCATTTATGGTACAAGAGGTACCTTCCCTCATCCTTAAACTAAATAGTGTTTCAGGAAGCACCCATATATTGGGCCTCTGAAGATCTCTGCATCATATAGATTTTTCAAGATAAATGTGTTATTGTCTAGAACCTAAACCACCTTAAAAGGTCCAAACCAGAGGTTATTGAACTTACTGTTCTTGGACTTGTCATCCCTTCTGGCATCCCACCTCAAACCCATGTCACCTTATTGAAAGATCTATTTCTTGGTTTTCCTATCAAAGTTTGATTTGATATTTCTTTGGCATCTCTTT
>ML777507.1:1178760-1189139 GCA_009831015.1 Picea engelmannii
GATCTGACGGTTCAGATTCAGTCGGGATTTCGCATTTCGCGAAATCGGGGTTTTCGTTGCATTGTGTTCTTTGCATTATGATATCCCGATCCCCGATTCTCCGATGAAGGAGATCAACGGACCAGATCTAATTCTTGATTTAACGGTTGAGATCATATCACGGTTTCGGGGTTTTCGTTGTCAAATAACTTTGACATATCCAACTCGCGATCCTCGAAACTCCGATGACTACGCTCCTGGTCCATATGACCATTATCCTCATGACCGTAGCCAAACCTTCACTCCCTTTAAAGACCTTGTAGGTTCTCATTGATCCAACTGTGGTCGGGTCCCTGCGCTCGGATCTGACGGTTGAGACCTGTCCTCCTATCGATCTTCTCCCGGTGGCACCCGATCGTTGCCACGCGTCCTTCCAAATAGACGGTCCTGATTATGTCGGGATTTCACCTTGGTTTTTCCCGATGGTATATCTCCCTCGCAGCTTCTGTCTGATCTGACGGCCCTCGTTCTTTCGGGAAATTTGAATGAGATCCTGTGGTTGTGGATCTCTGTCTTCCTTCTCTTCTGCAAATTCGGGATTTCACCTTGGCTTTTCCTTTGCTGCGTCCGTTTTCTTCAACGTTGTTCCTTCTGATCTTTCACGTCTGAATCCCTAAGGGATTTTATCCTTCATATCCTTCCATCTCCGTTGTTGCCATCAATGACAACAACCATCATCGTTGCTTGTTCAATATTTGCCAACACATCCAACTTGCTTACAGATATTAAGCTCCTGGCTAGTTTTGGAATGTGCAGAACCTCAACGAGATTTATAATCCTTCCATATTTTAGCAACAACTTAACCCTTCCACATCCCATGATTTTGGCTGTTGATTCATCTCCTATGAATACATCACCACCATCATATTTTTCATATTCAGAGAACCACTCCATGTGACGAGTCATATGATATGATGCACCTGATTCAATTAACCATACACCACGGTCTACATGTGTACTTGTAGATTCTAGGTAAACATCACCTCCTTCTTTAGTGGAGTTTTTCACCTATGTGGAAGAGGTATTATTAGATCCTTATGGTTTATCAACCTTCTTAGACTTGCAATCTTTCTTATAATGCCTTGTTTTACCACACTTCCAGCATTTCCTCAAATATTTTCCTGGAGACTTAGATCTACCTATAGATTTAGATATCCCCCCCCCCCAAGACTTACTAGGATTCCTATATTGGGTATGGCCTCTTAAAAATAATGCACATGTGCTCTGACTATCCATGATTTTTCACCTCATCTCTTTAGATAACAAGGATGCAACTACATCCTCATACTTCAATGTAGATTGAGTGGTTCTACCAATTGCTACAACCAGATTATCCCAAGAGTCTGGCAAAGAACATAACAAAGTAATACACGTATCTTCTTCTTCAATCGTAATATTAACAGATACCATATTATTAAAGGAATTTAGATGTTTTGTCACATAATCTCCATCTTCCATCCTAAGATTATAGCACCATATATGCAATGTTCACAGAAATCAAAATCCATAGTGTAATTAGACATACCTTCAACCATACCTTTACTGTGTAGTGTTTCAAGGCCCTATTCTCCAATATGCCCCAGTCTTTGATGCCACAACATGGTATTCTTTCCAGGGAAAGTATTGGTCTTGTATTATTTATTTCTCTGCTCAGGAACAATAGAACTGTTACACCCATTAGTATAAGTTCTTCCCAAAAACTTGTACAGAGTTCCACACTGAACTCCCCTCATCAACACCATTACTCCTTGTACCATATTGCAAGTTCCCTTTCCCAATACAGTATCCACTCCTGCATCATCCAAATTGCTTACAAATATTAGGCTCCTAACTAGTTTTGGAATGTGCAAAACCCCAATGAGAGTTATAATCCTTCCATATTTTAGCAACAACTTAACCCTTCCATATCCCATGATTTTTGTTGTTGATTCATCTCTTAGGAATACATCACCACCATCATATTTTTCATATTCACAGAACCACTCCATGTGAGGAGTCATATGATATGACGTACCTGATTCAATTAACCATACACCACGATCTGCATGTGTACTTGTAGATGCCAGGTAAACATCACCTCCTTCTTCAGTGGAGTTTTTCACCTCTATGTAAGAGGTATTATCAGATCCTTGTGGTTTATCAACCTTCTTAGACTTGCAATCTTTCTTATAATGCCTTGTTTTACCACACTTCCAGCATTTCCTCAAAGATTTTCCTAGAGACTTAGATCTACCTATATATTTAGATCTCCCCCCCCCTAAGACTTACCAGGATTCCTATCTTGGGTATGGCCTCTTAAAAATAATGCATATGTGCTCTGACTATCCATGCTTTTCAGCTTCATCTCTTCAGATAAAAAGGATGCAACTACATCCTCATACTTCAATGTAGATTCAATGGTGCTACCAATTACTACAACCAAATTATCCCAAGAGTATAGAAAAGAAAACAACAAATTAATACACTTATCTTCTTCTGCAATCATAATATTAACAGATACCAGATTATTAAAGGAATTTAGATGTTTTGTCACAGAATCTCCATCTTCCATCATAAGATGATACAACTTATTTCGAAGAAACAACTTGTTTACCAGGGACTTTGATTGATACAAATTCCCTAACTTATCTCATAGTTCCTTGGCTGTAGATTCTCCCGAGACATTCAACAACATTGAATGTGCCAGGAAGAGTCAAATAGTACTCCTTTCTCTTGGGTCCAACTTCTCCCAATCTTCCTTCGACATACCAGTAGGTGGTGTACTAGTATTTTTTGTACTAGTAGGTTGTGTACCAATAGGCTGTGTGCCAGTAGACTGCGTACCAGTAGGTTGTGTACCAGGATCCACAACGATCCATTGTTATTTTTCTACAAGAAGGTCCTCCATATTGATATTTCATAGCTCAAAGTTCTTACCATTGAACTTCTCTATATTGATTCTAGAAGATCTCTACAATCCTCTTTCTACACTCAAATCACCACTGCAAAATCTCCCACCAAACCCAAATTTATCACAGATCCAAGATAAACTTGATCTATCAAGACCGAGCCAAACCCTCAGCAACAAAGGCATCCCCCTGAAGAAAAAAATCATCTCTGATACCACATGTAAGTTTAAACCTGTGAAGTAAAGCAATGCATACAGATTTTTAAGAAAAACAGAAATTAATCAATGGCTCATACACATAGTACACATATATTTATGTTGGAAACCCTTAACCAGGAGAAAACCAGCCTTCCTTTGTGTCGCACCTTTTAACTCTTTATTGTATTAATTTCACCATTCACCATACAATATATACAATATTTTAGGTATTTCGTATCTACCAAAACCCTAATCCCTTAATCTAGGATTAATTTAGAAAACCACTAAAAATAGAAAAAATTGCCCCAAAACAAATTTCAAGGCGTTTCCCCAAACCTTGTCAGCTCCAGGATACCGCCCAGATCCAAACATTGTGTGTAACTAGGGGGGGTTAAACCTACCCCCCCCCAGGAAAGCACCCAACACACATGACACAAAGATACCACTGACACGTAGTTGGAATTGTCAAACATAGTTGTCTAATCTGACGCACCCACACACACATGCAAAGAATATAACACATACCCAACACTGATGAGATTTTTGTTTGACGACTCTGTTAGACCATTCCCATGAGGGTAATAAGGTGTGGAATGTGTTAAGGAAATGTTATGAATGCCACAGAAGTAAATCATGACTTTGGACTTGAATGCTTGGGAATTTTCCGTTATAACCTTGATGGGGAAACCAAATCTGGAAAAAATATTGGTTTCCAGGAAATTCATGATCTTGTCAATGGAATTCCTGGTGGGCACATCCTCTATCCACTTGGTGAAATAGTTATTGGCAATGAGAATCCACTTGTGATGCCCATTGGAGGGTGGATTTATATCACCTATGAAGTCTAACCCCCACTACTGAAATGAACCACTGTTAGTGATAGGTTTTAGGGGTAGTGATAGTAACTTATGTTTTACTGCAAATTTCCGACATTCATTGTAGGCCCTAACAGTAGTAAATACATCATAGAAAAGGGTGGGCCGGTAGTACCCTGCCCTTAAGATCTTGAGAGATGTGTCCTTCCAATGTTGGTGTCCTCCACATACTCCTCTATGAATTTCTATTATGACTTTTTTGGCTTCACTTTCGACAAGAAATTTTAACATGATGCTAGCATGATCCCTCCAATACAAGTTCTGGTTTGAAATGCATAATTTGATAGCCTTCAATTTGAGAGACCTGGCCTTTGTCTTCTTCACATTTGGTGGACATTCAAGCTACTGCAAAAAAAAAATGATGTTTCTATACCAAGGTGAAGAGGACTAATTTTATTATGCATGAGTGTTGTCATGTCCAAGTTGTATGATGGGTGCATATGATTGGGTGAATATTTGATGTAATTCTAACACCTTACATTTTGATTCTGATAACAAATTGGAAATTCCTTGTCCCTTGATCAGCTTGGTGGGTTTTATGCGCAGGTCATACTCCAATAGTTTGAAAATCCACTTCCCTCTTTTCCCCTCACTATCTGGCTGGACTAGAATCTCTTTGACACTACTGCTAGGAACAAAGGTTGTTATGCTAGACTGTAACACATATACCCTGAAGGCCTTGAGTGCTTTGGCCAGCGCATAAACCTTATTTTCTAATATATCATACTTCAACTCAACATCTCAGAGAGACTTTATAAAAAATGCTATGGGTTTTTCATTCCATTCTCCATTTTCTTTAGTAGTACAACAACAATGGTCTCCTTGAAAGCGAAAGAGAAGATGAAGAAATATTTGGCGTAATCAGGGTTGGCTAATACAGGGGCTTCAACTAAAGCCTGCTTGATCCTCTGGAATGTTGACTTTTCCTATAGTGACCATTTTATCACAACATCTTTCTTCAACATGTTAGTGATAGGATTCAGGATTAGTGATAGGATTCAGGATTTCAGTGAAATTTGTCACAAAGCGCCTTAGGAAATTTATCTTTCCAATGAAAGAATGGATAGCCTTTTTATTTCTTTGGATTTCGATCTCTTGAATGGCATAAACTTGCTTCAGATCAATTTTTATACCCCATGATGATATGATGTGTCCCAGGAGCTTCCCTTCTAGCATGGCAAAGTGGGCCTTCCTAGGATTCATAAATATTTTGTATCTCCTACATTTTCAGAAGACCTTCTCTAGATGTTGCAAATGTTCATTATCAGACTTGGAGAAAATGGTGATGTCATCCAAATATATAACCATAAATTTTTCTCTTTCCCCCATGAAATCTATGTCCATGGCCCTCTGAAAGGTGGCCCCTATGTTCATCATCCCAAAAGGCATATTTATGTACATGAATGTTCCCCATGGGGTGGTGAATGTTGTTTTTTCTTTGTCCTCTTCACACACCACTATCTGGTTATAACATGAGTATCCATCTAACAAGGAAATTATGTGGGCACCTACCACCCTCTATAAAATATGATCCATCTTGGGGAGGGGGTAATTTTCCTTTAGAGAACACTTGTTGAGATTCCGAAAATCAACACACAAGCGTATCTCTCCATTTTTCTTCCTCACAAGTACTAAGTTATCCACCCTGTTTGAGTACCTCAATAGTACAATAATCCTTACATCCAACATCGGTTTTAGTTCTTTCTTGATTATGGACATCAGCATGGGATTAAATTGCCGAATATTCTGTCTAAATGGCTTGGAGCCATCCTTCAAAGGGATCTTGTGCTGGATGATGTCAGCATCAAATGTCTTTAAATCCTCATATGACCATGCAAAAGTATCAACAAACGTTTTTATGAGACCAACATACCTATCCTTTTGTTCTGCAGCTAATGCTTTGGACAACTTGATGATCTTGGGATTCTTAGTGGTCCCAATATTGCAGTCTGTTATTTCTTCTTCTTGATTCTTCATGGAATCTTCTGTAGAAACATCATTATTGTCAAAAAACCCTTCCAATGGCATTAATCCTCTTGGAATGTGATTGGTTTTTAGCTCCACAATATCGTGGCCAGCTACTATCTTTAGAATATGAGATGTTTGTTGATTTTCTAATTCATTATTTTCACTTTCTTGGCTTTCTTGGTCAATTGAGATATTGGAGAACTCATCAATGGTGTGTAGAAATATCTACAACTCTAGATCATCACTAAATACTTTCCAGTGCTTTATGTTGTCTAGTATGGTTGTTCTATGTCTGATTTCCACCTGATATTTAATATTTGGACCAATGGGAGGTCTAAAAGCATTGGAAGCTAAGGCCAAAGAATCTTCCTCTTGATTATTTTCTCTTAGAATGAAGGATATGTAAATACTGGAAATAAATTGCCAATCAGATCCCATACCTCATTTATGTATTGCTTGAGCCTTTGTTGTTTATCTTGATAGATGTTCTTAAATTGATTGATGATTAACTTGGAATCACCAAAAACTGCTAAACAGTCAATGGCCATGTCTTTGGCCCTCAATCCTAGCACCAAATGTTCATATTCAGCTATATTATTAGTAGTTTCAAACTCCATCTTATAAGAGAGTGTTACTTCCTCTTTTGAAGGGGAGATGAGGAGTATACCTACCTCGGATCATTCCTTCGATGAAGATCCATCGAAATACATCTTCCATACTTTGTTTTGTTGATCTTTTAGTGGGTGATATTTACATTGGCTAACTGATATTTTGGGTTCATCATCATTTAAATGAAAAATAGATGAGTCGATATCACCCTAACAACATAAATTGGGTGATTGCTTGGGTTATGATGGTCACTGACAATATAGGCTAATATTACCTCTCTGTATAGCCTCCTATGTTCCTTTCTGAACACAAGGATGGTTGCGTAAGTGAGATCCATTTGTAATGATCCTCCAACCTTCTTAGCCCAAGTTATGGATAAGAGCATACCAAAATTCAGGGGAATGTCAACCACAACAATGTCCACTACTACAATATTCATTGGTAATTATGCCAAAGAAACCACCATATCTTTTATCAGTCTCGGACATTTTACTTTCTTAGAATCAAAGGAGTACAAGTCTTGGTAGGGTTTGGTGATCTTGATACCTAGTTCTTCCATAAAAACCTTGGGCATAACATTGTGTGAGGCTCCTGAGTCCATAAGACAGTTATGCAGGATCTTATCAAGGACATTTAAAGATATATAGAATGGTGGAGAAGCATCGGATCCATCCTCAATGTGTGGACCCAGAGTAATGGATGGGTTCTCATCCTGCAGACTAATTACATCATAAGATACAATAGAAGTAGTTGGTTGCAAGAATTTTATGATGGATATTTTGAAAGGCTCATTCTTCATTAATTTTGTCAAAGGCACAAGGATCTTGATCCTTCTCAACTCATTCTCTAGGTTGAAAGAGGTTGGTGGCCTATCAACTTCCTTTATTTTAGGGATTACAAGTTTAGATAGGTGAATTTGTTGAGCTTTAGATGACATACATTTACTTGGATTTAGCTTGGGAGGAACTTCAGCTTGTTTGTTTTGATTAGAGGTGGTGTCTTTAGGAGTCCCTCCTTTGGGCCTCAAATCATATTTTTTATGGGGTTGGCCTTGAATAAATACCTCTTTCCCTATCTGATTATCAAATTGATTTTACAGCTATGCTACCTCATATTCTTGTTGCATTAAGTGACTAGTATAAAAATCTCCTTCATTGAAAAGTACAACAACACTATCATTTACAGCATCGTTGTCTACATATATCTCCTCAATCTGATGGTCTTGGAAAGGAGGCACTACCCTTTGATCATCAACATTCCTCCTTTCTCTCTTCATTATCTAAGGGGCATCATTAGGCCTTATAAACTAGTTTGGATTTCAATTTCCACCTCCTTGAAAAGATCCGTTTGGTTGTTTAGATTCCCATTTCAGCTTAGTTGTTTCAGATGTCATATCCTTCAAAGTTTTGGTCATTGTTATCACTGAAATTTCGTTCAGAACATCGCATGCAAATGGTTACAGGAATACAACATCTCCAAACACCTATTAGTTTACCTACAACACCAAAAAAAACATTTCCAAAGGGAAAAAACTCTACAACTGGTCAAAAAAGTGACATGTGCTAAAACACTAAAGAAATCACGTGCACGGTGCGCGGGACAAAGAAGCCCGTAGAGCGCACAATGCGCCATATGCGTGACTGTGTATGAGAAAATACATGCACTCCTGTGAACAACGCATTTATGGTTCTTGTTGGACCCTCACCCACTTCTGGACCAGCTCCCAACTTGATTTGACCCTCAAATCAAAGCTGAATTTGAATGGGGGGATGGTCAAAGACCTAAGGGTGCCCTAAAGATCCCCTTGTCCACACTAAGAACCGGTTGAATATTGCCTCAAAGACATGATATAAAAGGAGGCCATGGGTGCACTAAGAATTCAAGAATCTCATTGCATCATTATTCTGCCTCTATCCTCCCTCAAGAAACCTCTTTTCTTCTTAGAGCATTCTATAAACATCTCAATAAGATATTAACTTCACCTCTTGAGGGAATAGGCTTGGATTTATTCACCATTTTATTTCTAGTTTATCATTGTAAGAAGAGCTCTCAAATAGGGGATTCAACATCCCTCCTAAGGAGGAAGAGGGGATCCATTAGTCCTCCTTTCTCTACAGTGTTTTCCAACTAATATAGTTATCCATTGGTGGCATACTCATTAGTCATTTGGTTGATTGATTTTGGTTCAAAGTTCCTCGTGCATTTTATTTTTATTTTTTTAGTTGTTTCTAGCTTAGGTGTTTGTTTATTTCATGTGATTGAATTGTTTAATTCATACACTAACCTACGTCATGTCTAGCAGGCCTAACTAGACTTGTAAGTGCCCTTTTTTTTCTCATTCAAGTGATGAAAAGGACACAATAGATTAGCGACCATATTGGGGATCAGCAGCTAGGGACATTCCCTGAAAAGGGAGCCCTGTCAAGAAATAGACATCCTCCATAGCCCAGAATGTCAACTGATGCCCCCGCACAATGAAGCATTGCAGATCAGTGCTCCACATCGAAATAATATACTAAAGCAGGTACTCCTGCCAGCATATCAGTGGGAAATTGAAGAACTTGAGTATCCCACAGGCTGCCAAGAGTCTTCGGATGCCCGGCTCCTCTCTC
Source organism: Picea engelmannii (assembly GCA_009831015.1). Classification (NCBI taxonomy): domain Eukaryota; kingdom Viridiplantae; phylum Streptophyta; class Pinopsida; order Pinales; family Pinaceae; genus Picea; species Picea engelmannii. The sequence goes on from ML777507.1 coordinate 1,187,949, forward strand.
ACCGCCTCCCTGAGGTGCTCCCAGTCTCACTCCCTCCAATGGATTGGCATGTTGAACCAATCCCCTACATTCACACAGAAACACTTGATCAACAATCATCATTCATTACAACAATCTTCAAAAAGACAAGTTTTTCAAAACCCTTCATCTTTGTCGCAAGTGCGCAATTTTCACCCCCACAGGCGTGCACATATGTGCACCTGTTCTTCGCACAACTGTGCATCAATGCACAACTACTAGATAAAAATATGTGCATACATGCACATTTTTCACACCCATAGGTGCACACTCATGTGCACCTGTTATCCCCAAAACTGCACATTAGTGCTCAGCTATCTAAGAAACAACTCCACATAGTGTGCAGATGTAATTCAAACAGATGTGTAGGAAATGCGCACCTGTTTTTCCCACCCACGCGCCCCCATGTGTAGTTGTATACTGTAAATATGAAAATCATGCGTAGGAGAGGGAATTATACCCACACATCTCAGTGTGGGTATCCTTCCTTCTCTCGTGCATTGGTGGGCCCATCCCTACAAAAACCCTAGTACGACCATCCGCATGACCCTACCCCAAAAATAAGCACCTATCTATTATGCAGGAGAATGAGACCACTAAACTGGCTCTCACAACTCCTGGATCGGTCGACTCGGACTCCTGTAATCTCCAAAAATCCTCTAAAACCTCTCGTCAACTCACTATGGCAGTAGGTACAAATGAGGTGGCATGGTAGGCCCCACAACCATATATAGTCCCGTTTTTCCACACTTCCACACTCAGTTACAGGAGCTCAGAGTATCTAGTTTTCGATCCGTCTTCAGCCACAGGATTAGGGTCCCACCGCGTACACAGTCACATTCCATGGGTTACCATCTACACTTGGCCCCAGGGGAGCATTTTCCTCACATCACGCCCAGGTATGCATGCTCATGCTCAAAATTATCACATAACTGTTATATAATTTTTTGTTAAATTTTTAAATTAAAATAAAGTACCAAGGCAAGTGTTTCTCTTCCCTAGTTGCCTAAGGGGGAGAAATTGTCGAATATGGGTCTTATTCAAATTAATTTGTGAGATGCAAATTAAAAGATAACTTTATGATTAAAGTGAGGGTGAGTGAAGAGACACCAAATCTCAGCCACCCATCTGATCTAATCTCAACCGTTAGATTAGAAAACTCCTCACCTTCCC
>ML777507.1:1191582-1208813 GCA_009831015.1 Picea engelmannii
ATAAATCTTGGTGAGAGGCCAAGAGGCTTTTTGGTGAGATGCCAAGAGCAAGAGGAAGAAACAGCAGTCTTGTTGAGAGAACAAGAGAGGAGCTGAAGAATTCTTGTTGAGAAAACAAGAGAGAGCAAGAGAGAGGTCGAGCTAAAGAAAAGAGACAGCAGTAGCAATTTCTGGGAGCACTGGCATGCATTCCAAGGTTGCCGAATAGCATTGAGTGGCACAGAAATTGAATCTTAGCAGAGTTTTGGCACAAATTTCGTGACAGTCCATACAGCATTAATTGTCGTACTGTTGTACGAATTTCTGGTTCAGAAATTGAGGAGCAAAGCTACAAGAATGTCCAGATAATTTTGTGTAAATATCTGAAGATGAAAATGCTGTAAAAGAATTTCTCAGAAGCTCATAAATAATACAAATCCCTCTCTAACTGGTTTTCCCCTTGTGGGTTTTTCCAGGGTCGAAGTTAGACCGAAAATATTTGTGTCTAATATTTTCTGAGTTTTGCATATTGCTGATATTTAATTTCTGCGTTGAAAACGATGTTCATAATCCTCATGTTTCAGTTCTGAAATTTATTTTTTGTTCAGAAATTTATTTTCTGTTAAGTTTTTAGATGCTGAAACACCGCTGTAGCTTATGCTGAAACACCGTTGTAGTATATGCTGAAACACAGTGCTGAGTATATGCTGAAACACCAGGCTGTAGCATATGTTGATGCTGAAACACCACTGTGAGAAGATGTTGAAACACGGCTGTAGCATATGCTGAAACAGTGCTGAAACTGAGTTTGGCATTTAAATTTGACTGAAAAATCAGCGAGACTGAAACTGGGTGGGATTTTGAAATATTAACATTTTTATCTTCAAATATTGTTCATGTCGGGTATTCGATTTTCATGTGTGAAGGTACTTGTTCATCCCAGCGCAATACAACTCCTTCAGGTATATACTCGACATTGGAATGTAATCATTCCCTTTGAATATCAATTGCATCTCCCAGTCAAACTCTCTGACATTTTCCTTTAGGATCCCTACATCCGGCTTTGCAGTAGTTTCCACCTTCGTTGCATTTCGATAATGTCACATGGTAGCACTCCCCCCCACATGATTTGTCTCATTCATAGTCCCCCTCGACACTTTGACACTCATGTTGCTTTCACCCCTTAGGGATGGGAGTCCCGATAGTCTTACGCATTTCCGAGAATCAACCACATAATTCTTCTCCTCATTTTTCACTAGCTTTCCCAATGGACTCCCAGGTTACCTCAGTACGGTTCTATTTTGACTACACCTCCGAAGTATCATCAACCCACCATTTCATCCACAGTCAGTTTTTCCATATGCAGATTTCCCTCCATTCATTTACCTCATACAGAAACCCACCTATGGGGCTCCCACTCTCCACCATTTTTCCACGCAACTTGCGCCCTCACAGGCCAAGCCATCCTACACTAGGGAACCCATTTCTGTATCTATACACTCATCTCAAATTATTCTTTATTCATTTGGTAATTGTAAAAATCCTTTGTTTCCATCCTTTACTTAGCTTTTTGTCATCACCTTTGATGACCTTATTCTTTCTAGCAAAGAAACCCATGTGGCCCTTGGTTGGGGCATTCACTATCCTCTATTCATACTGACATTGTCCATAAACATCGAGTATCCCACAGTCCATGTACCCTGGATCTCAGAGTTTATCCACTTTGTCATGCCTCCAGCATAGTTTAACCCCATGTATAGTCATCTCCCTGATGCTAGATACAGTTTCACCGTTGCTCCCAATAATCCTTCAAACATACCCCCAACCATGGATAGTCTTGAGTCTCACCACATCTTGACTTCGTTCATGTTCCTTATCAGTTCCTAATATTACCTAGTGGATTTCATGAATCCCTTTGCTTCTTGGAGTCATGTCTCCCTTTATGTCGACACCAGCACAATTTCTAGAAGGGCGACAGTATCTTGACTCTCATTACCTTTACAATGAGAAGTCTTGGATGACACAGAGAGAACCATCATTCCTCTCTGATGTCGTTGACCCCCATAACATTCGACTTCAACAAAATCTCATGTTACGGTGGGTCTTACTATGTGACTATTGCAGTTGTTTCATACTAGCCGAAGACCTCTGAATTTGTTAGGCCATCAATGCCTACGATTCATCGACATTTCTTATAGGCATCCTTGCCCCTTTTCAGAGTATGTTCACCATCAAAATTGTCATCTATCATTATCAAACCACCTCGGAGAGCACTGCAATTATCTACATCAGCATACAACTTCAGTTACTATCTTACATTTTTTGAGTTACATGACATGAGCATGGGGCATGCCCGCCTCGTTTGTATACAAATTTTATTTCTCCACCTAGAGAAAGGTTTGGGTCCCACAGTTTCCCCTCTCCCTTTGATGGATCTCTCTTACAATTCCTCTCAGCACTCTTCCTTACAATGGTACTCTCAATAGAAGAAACATTGATGTATTTCGGCTATACGTGTGCTCCTAACCTCACACGTCATTGGGCATCTATTATCACTGAAATTTTTTCCACAACATCGCATGCAAATGGTTACAGGAATACAGCATCTCCAAACACCTATTATTTCACCCACAACACAAAAAAAAAGCATTTCCATAGGGAAAAAACTATACAACTAGTCAAAAAATTGACATCTGCTAAAACAATAAAGTAAGCACATGCACAGTGCGTGGACCAAAGAAGCCCATAGAGCACACAATGCGCCATATGCACAACTATGTACGATAAAATTCACGCACTCCTATGAACGGTGCATTTATGGTTCTTGTCGACTGCTCACCCACTTTTGGACCATCTCCCAACTTGATTTGACCCTCAAATCATAGATGAATCTGAATGGGGGGCTGGTCAAAGACCTAAGGGTGCCCTAAAAGGCCCCTTGTCCACACTAAGAACCGGTTGAATATTGCCTCAAATACATGCTATAAAAGGAGGCCATGGGTGCACTAAGAATTCAAGAATCTCATTGTATTGTTATGTTGCCTCTATCCTCCCTCAAGAAACTTATTTTCTTCTTGGATCATTCTAGCAACATCTCAATAAGCTATTCACTTCACCTCTTGAGGGAATAGGCTTGGATTTCTTCACCATTTTCTTTCTAGTTTATCATTGTAAAAAGAGCTCTCAAATAGGGGATTCAAGATCTCTCCCAAGGAGGAAGAGGGGATCCATCAGTTCTCCTTTATCTATAGTGTTTTCCAACTAATATAGTTATCCATTGGTATCATAATCATTGGTCATTTGGTTGATTGATTTTGGTTCAAATTTCCTCATGTGTTTTAGTTTTATTTCTTTAGTTCTTTCTTTAGTTGTTTCTAGCTTAGTTTTTTGTTTATTTCATGTGATTGAATTGTTTAATTCATACACTAACCTATGTCTTGTCTAGAAGGCCCAACTAGAATTGTAAGTGCCCTTATTTTGGTCATTCAAGTGGTGAAAAGGACACAACAGTCATTTCATCAAGTTTGGGATCAGATGTGGTTGGGTTAGAGGAGGCATGGGAATATTCTCTTGGTTTCTTCTTATCTTTATCAGATATAGTCTTTAACCTTTCTGATGCCAAGATATTGGATTCAACCTCAATGGTTGCTTCCTGCATGGAAAACAGGGTGGTGGATCTTCTCTCCCTGAGAAGAAGGGAGAACTCTGCATCAAATGCATTGGAATAAGTGATTTTGGCAGAGGCTTTAGTTGGTTTGATCTCATCTAGGATTCTACCATACATATTATTGAATCTCTTGGTGAAGTCTGAAATAAATTCACCGTTTTTTCTCTTTAGAGCCCCAAACTCAGTGATGTAGTAGAGATAATATCTCCTATCTCCCCATTTCTTTATGAAATCTTCATCTAATGCCTCAATATCTGCGATGGAGGCTAGAGGAAGACTCCAGCACCATTTCCTTACTTCCCCTTCCAGACTCTACACAAACAACCTCATCCACACATCTGCATAGTCAATGTTAAAGTTGTTTGCAAAGTTGTAGAAGGATACCAGATGTTCCTCAACTATGACATCACCTTCCCCATCATATCTTGGTAAATATTTCATGTAATCTGTGGTTGGTAGTGCATGTAAGCCTACAGGCATAACTAGGGGTGCATATCTAGCAACAATTATGGAATTCATCCTATCAGCAACCATTACTTGGGAAATAATAATCTGTAGATTTATGGGAGCTATAGGGGTGGATGTTGGACTAGATGATGAAGTAGATTCAGGAGTTGAATGTTTCTGAGGTTCCTTGGAATTGTGATTCTCATGGATGTCAAATTCTAGCTGCTTTCGATGATGAAGAGAAGTAGACTCTTTGGGTGCAGTTTTACCCTTGAGGGGGGAGGTATATCTTTGAGCTACAGTGGATTTTATTAGTTTCCTTTCTGGATCAGAGACTAATGTATCCTTCTCAGGATTAGGGTGATCCTTGGTGGCTTTGATGTTTTCATATTTGGATCTTTTGAGTCCTTTTCTGGGTGCCAGTATTTATTTCGTAAATTATATCCAGTGGAGTCACCAGGTGAAAGATGGAAGTTTGTCTATGTCTGATCTTTGTTCACCCTCAAAGGTCAGAGATATTCAATTTCATTCTCCCAGGGAAAGATATTTCATTACTCCGTTCCTCGGAAACAACACTAGAATATGTTGGTCCTAAAGTCTGCACCTGATTGTTAAAGGGCATAGCTAGGCCACCTCAAGTTTATAATGATTGGTTTTTTTGATAAGTTGGTTTTGTGGATCAGCTTAAGGATAGGTTTTCAAAGATGGTAATCTGGTTGGAAAGGCCACACAGTATAAAAGTAGGTTTTTCTTTGCTAATGGTATGAATATTAATGGATAGTTGGGAATATGAAAAGACAAACACAGGAAACAATAACAAGCAATGCAATGAATCACTTGCTATGTGAGAATAAAGACTTAAAATAATATCTTAAGAATTATAAAAATACCTAGATGCAAATCATTCAACAAGTTTCCAAATAGTATACCTTTTTCTAAAAAATAGTTGTATAACAGGTTGCACAATCAACAAAATATGAACTAAAACAATGGTTGAAAGAATAAGGAAATGTACATTTCACACATCACAAAATTTGCATTTAAGACAAGATTAAACACATAAAGATTTGAGTAAGAGAACACAAATGTCATCAATGTATATTCACTAGGTAGATAACTTTACACTCATCTGAGCAGGTCCATCCCTTCTGCTTCCTCTATCCTTCTCCAAAAAATGGAACCATCAAAACATACAGAAACTGCATATTTATCAAAAATGCAGAGGCCCTCGACTAGTGTGGAACTGGGGCTTAAATCTACCACATTTTTTGTTAAAAAACTTACTAACTTCACTAAACATTGGTTGGAGTATCTTAATGTATACTTTGAGCTTGAATTAAATAAAAAGGAGTGGTTCTCATCACACAAAAATACCATTGATTATTCCTTAATCTAAAAGAATCCTGCAATTTAATAACTGAAAAATTGCTTCTAGAACTGAGATCTGACAGAAATGACCAAGAGTGATAGAACTTATTTCTGTATCGATCATGGAATGCACACGCATTGTTGGAGGCCACTAGAGACAACTGGAAGTGTACTCGTTTCTTTCCCCCACTTATCTTTTTGAGGACAAAAGCAAGTCGTGTTTCTCTTTTCTAGAGTCTGAACATGTAGTTTCCCCGTTCCTCATTTGGCGTCCCCCTTTAAACCTTTCAAATATGAAATAAATGTGGGTGAGCCACTTCAAAATTTTGGCGTTTGGAGGTTTCAGAGTGCAGAGGATGCATATCCCCCGGAAGACAGAACCCTCGAAGTCATTAACCAACACCAATCACTTATCAACCCAAGATTACCTTTAACCTTCATCATGTCGGGACTTTGGGACTCCGGCTCTTCGGGCTTCAGGAGCTTGTGCCTATTCTTGATAGAAATCTCCTGGAGTAATATCTACCAAAGATGATGTGGAAAATAATGACGTGTACACATGCCTGATAGTGACACGTGTCAAAAATGGATGGATGCCATGTGTCTTCGACACTTCATCATTTCAGAGCTCCGGTACTTCGGCATCTGGACACTTTGGAAGATTTGAACCAAAGGCAAGTTTGGAAACCCGAACGTTGAAGTCGTGGAGTCAATCCCGTTAAACCTCGCGTGATTTTAAGACTCTAAATGCGTGAGAGTCGTTGATCCACATCAACTGTTGGATCTCCACCATTGAATAATTGACCTGTCTGTTTGGCTTAAATTCTAAGCCCAAAATGGATTGCTTTGATTTGTTGCCTTTTTCTGCGGAGGCTTACTGAGCTTTCAAAGGACTTGTTGGACCTGGATATCTCCTACACACATAAAAGACTTAGTGGATCTAATTCATGCTCAATTAGTGGAAAATATGATGACAAGTATTTCAAACTGAAATCAGAACATGAAATCACCCTTAAAGAAAGCGAAAAAAATGGTGCAAAATAAGTAAAGATGAGGAGGGGCCATGAAGCTGAGTAATTGAATAATGGAGAATAAGCTAAGAAAGTAACCAAAAAACTAAGAATTGATGGATGTATAGGGTAAAGGAGGGAAAAGGGAAGGGGTGCATTCCTAGGTTACAACAGGGCCCTAAAAATTTGTTTTATGGTTATTTGTCTCTATTATGAATGTATCTGTGTTTCCATTGCATAACGCCTTCTTCTTATCTAGTTAGTATTTGATTATTGTCACAACTTGACTTCAATGGTTAATATATGGATCTGAGTAGTGTATAATTAGATATGATGTCATGTTCTCTTTAACTCCCTTCATCACAGAAGTCTCAACTACTATTTAGGTGAGACCTCCTTCCCTTGTGGAAGGTTGAATATCCCAACATTCTTAGACTATAGTGGTACTTTTTTTTTGTAAATGTTGAGAACCCTTGTCTCAATTTTGCGTCAACACTACCAATTGTAAATTTGGTTTCTATAAACCCCTTCCTCTTCCTTTCCTCAATTGGGACTATCTTTTTGTAATCTACCCACCCCCCCTGGTTGGGCACACTACCTCAAGAACTCTGTTTGAAATTAAAATTGACATTTTGATTCCCTTTAATTATTAAAGAAGCATGAAAGAAACATGATAGTAGCACATGCCATAACAAAAATTCATGCTATAGTGTAAAGAATTATTAAACATTCCATGCATAACAATAACCAGCAAGCATGAATGTTATAACATACCAATCTCATAGACAATAATTTATACATAGCGAAAATAAATATACAGCAGAAAAACACATGACAGAGAGCACTTATCTTAAGAAAAATGGTTCACCAACTAGTTGCAAACCAAGGATGTTCCACCCAACTGTAGACATTGTTGTTACAAGACTTAACAACAATGTCACCCCTGAGCCAGGGATATGAATCCATGAGGACGGTTCCAGGGTTTCACTTAGAAACACAAACTAGTCATCACTCAATCTCTTACAGGATTCTCAACACACACAACAATCTAAGGTACACTAGCTCTCTTCTATCTAGCCTGCACAACCCAAGAGAATGGAATCCCTTCTCTTCCATGCAATCCCTCATGATGTCCACCTCCTTCCAGGGATCCAGTGCATTTGGTCAAGAATATCCATGCCGGGACTCTCAGGATTTGTAGTTGTAAGAAAAAATTAACACATTCTAATGCATCTTAGACATGTAGGCATTAATTCATGGTTGGAATACACCAACATTCATTACAACCAACAAAACCATGACTACTCTCCAACAATTCGTTTTTCTTTCCTAAGGAAAGATCATATTGAATGAGGAATGAGGAGCAAGTGAAAGAGTGAATGGAGAGAGAGAACATAATGAAAGGTGTGAAGCATGAATAATGAATGAGTGAGTGAACCCCCCAAATAGACCAAAGATGGGTTTAAATATTTCTTGGAATTAAATAACCACATGGCCTTCCCCCATGAAGTTCATGTAACTAATATTATCCATTAAAAAAAAATGGGTAAATAAAATATAAAATAAATAATTAGCCCCTCAATCCCCCTCTCTTGTGGAATCATAGACCCCTATAACTATTGTCCTTATCTGCTTAGCAGCCAATGATGTATTTATTATTAATAATGATAAAAAATTTACATTTCCTAGGCACACTGAGCTATTTTAATTGTTTGGGCACTCTGACCTTTCATAAATTAACCAAATATATTATTTAATATGGGTCTCAAAACTGGGGTATTGCATTCCCCTCCCCCTTATTTTGGCATTGTCCTTAGTTTATATACAGAACAGAAATAAAAATTTCAAAATTTATTCAAAACGTTGTGGGTACTCTTCCCGCATGGCATCTTCATGCTCCCAAGTAGCATCTTCAGGACTGTAGCATGTCCACTAAACTTTTACCAGCTCTATAACTCAATTTCGGAGCATTTTCACTTTTCTGTCCAATATGTGCACTAGTTGGACCTGAAAGTCTCCCTCTTTCTCTACCTAAATTAGATGCCAATAAATAACATGGTTAGGATCATGCATGTATTTTTTTTAGGAAAGAGACAAGAAATAAATTATGCACTTTCATGGAAGCTGTAAATGCAAGCATGTATGCAATTAGCCCTATTTTATCCAATATCTCAAATGGACCACATAATCTGGCTGCTATCTTTGTACAACTACCCAAATTCAATGATCTCTTTTTAATATTCACTTTCAAAATCACATGCTCCCTGACTTTAAATTCTCTAGTTGTCTTGTTCTTGTCTACATAAATTTTTTGTCTATCTTGAGATGCCTTTAAATTCTGCTTAATTTTAACCATCTAGTCTTCCATATCCTTGAGAAATTATGTCCCAAGTACCACTCTATTTGTTGGGTTGTCCCAAATCACTAGAGTATTGCATTTCCTACCATAAAAAGCTTCAAATGGGCTCATTTTCAATGAAGCTTGATACCCATTATTATAGGCAAACTCAACCAAGTGCAAGTAATATTCCCACTTAGATGGCTTATCCATTACATGCATTCTCAACATGTCTTCAATTGCTTGGTTGACCCTCTTTGTCTTTCCATTTGATTGTGTATGGTACACTATTATAAAGTTTACATTTGTACCAAATCCTTTAAACAATCCCCTCCAGAAAGTTGAAGTAAATTTTGTATCTCTATCTGAAACAATTTCCTTAGGTATATGTAACATCCCTCTCTTGCACACACCTGATTGGACTTATTCTTTGAGGACATTTGTGTGAAAGTGATCAGGATCACTATATGATTGATTGTTTTGATTATTATTATTATGAGGTGTGGAGGATCTAATGATATGTTATGTTGTTATATTTATATCGACAGGTGTTATTGACTGGTTTTTCTTGAGTGTGTAGGACTCTGGACGTTGAGAATGTCGATGGCATCGATGGATATCCTTGGACTCTGAATCGAGTCAAGGAGTGGATTGTTATGGTTTGAATGTTTTTGATATTACATATGTGACATATTGACTAGATATTATGATGTTGATTGTAATCGTTGACACATTTCGTTGATGGATGTAGGCTAACGATAGCTTGCTAACCAAACTCACAATAGGAGTAAAGGGGTCACACATGAAAACTAGAGACATTGAGGGAGAGGTGTGGTAGCAACCCTTCCATAGCCTACTAGCACTCCCGTCGTGGCTCAAACTGTAGGTTAACGATTACCTAGTTCAAGAGATCCACGATGTTGTGTGAGCAGACTGTGACAGTCACTCACGATGATTCTGAGGGGCGCGCAATAAGGAAGTGTCCTTACTCCTTAGAGTCCCTTAGTCTCCCACAAGGTCGCCTAACAAAGTATTGACTCCAAGGGTTTGATGTCAACCAAAATCAGTCAAAAGGCGAGTGTCACCCTTGGAGCACGTAGTGCTTCTTTAAAGGCACATCATGCAAATAAAATAGGAATGCAAGCGAGTGGCACCCTTGGAGCACATAGTACATTCTTTGGTTACAAGGGAGACTCCTGGAGTTCTAAAGATGAATGCGTTCTTGGATCTAATGGATTCCCCCTTGCACAATGGCTCATATATCGCTTTTTGTGCCGGGAATTTATTAAGTGATGATTGATTAAATCGTGCGCTTAGGATTAAGTAGATTTGTGCTTCAACTTTTTCCAGTGCTAGATAGATTTAGCATGTCATATCTCTTGCGTGATTGAATTTTAAGGTTGAACGAAGTGTTTCCTAAGGTTAGGACCTACCTGTTGCGCACGTTGAAGGTTCACTAGATTGATTGGTGGTTGAATAATTATTCTTGCTCCATGCAAAATGTATTGACTCGAATGTTGTTTTTCTCTCTCCCGCTCGCCTTGAAGGTGCATGCTACTTGTGTTAGTTTTTATGTTGGTTGCGCTTGGATGATATTGATGTTGTTAATGCTTAGTCAATTATATCCCTTGATCGAGTAAATGCTTGTAGGATGCTTCAAGCTGATTGTTGTGCTATTATGCTCTGCTTTTAAATGTGTGTTGCGCTAAATGTTATTCATCATGATTTTGTCAAGTTGTGTCTCTATGCCTTGTTGACGTTGTCCTGTTGTTATATAAAAAATAAAAATAAAAATAAAAATTGTCGTACGTCGTTTCGTGTTGTAATGCTCGGGGTCGTTACATATGTTATCAGAGCCGGTTCAACTAGCGACTTGGGATCACTACGACTTCCATTGATTAGATACTTGATTTTAAAATGTTGCTAATTGAATTCATTTCTAATCGTGTAGGTAATCATGTTTAGAGTATGCCGTGGAGGAAGAAGATGAGGTGTTAGGGGAGGAGGCGTGATGCCTCCAGTATCATCCACGCCCGAGGGGTATAACCCCCAAGGAGAATAACAGGTTGTCAGAAAAGAACAGATAGTTGTGGGAGATGTGGTTGGGTTGATGGGGTCCTTTCAGAGGATGTCAAAATCCATGTTCAATCATTTTAATAGAGATGAGGCTAGGGCACCTACACCTCCCAAGGGTCCACCCCATGCCCTATTTGGTACTAGTAGAATTCACAGAGAAATCGAGAGGGTCACGTTTCTCGATTTCTTTGGTGCCATGGAAGGTGCAGTCGTTGAGGCATGGTTAGAGAATATGGTGATGTTCTTTGCACTTTGCAACTATACCTCCAACATGAACATCTGCATGGTGCTATTTCAACTGAAGGGGAGTGCTATTCTATGGTGTAAGATGCTCCTGTTGCAATTGAACATGGTCATCGAAGACATTTCATGGGAACTGTTCGAGGAACAATTCTGGGAGAGGTATCTGTCTAAGGAATTCATTGAGCTTCAACTCAATGAGTTCAACTCCTTGCGACAGGGAGACCGTATGGTTCTCGAGTACGAGGCTCATTTTATGGAGCTGATTCAGTATGCTCCCCAACTAAATACCGAGAATATTAAGGTCAACAAGTTCATGTTCAACCTTAATGTCAGCATCCATGCAAAAGTGAGGATTTTGATTCCTCAAACCTTGCATGATGTTGTCCAGAAGGCCCTCATAGTAGAGGAGAAGCTCATCAGCGGGGGTCAGAGAAGGACTCTAGAGAGACCAACAAGGTCAGAGACATCTAGTGTGAAACAACATCAAACACCAGTTAGGCATGCACCAAGATATAGAGGCACTCCGAGAGGATCCAAATTCACTACACCACGATGACCAGCACCTTAGTAGCGGACTCCCTACAGAGGACCAGAGCACCAGCAGCAGCACCAACCGCAACAATAGTAGTTTAGGCATGTTCAGCAGAATAGAACAAGGTTCCAGGTCGGTGGGCCATCAACTTCTACTTCAGGTACCGAGAGTACTGGATGGAATACCAGGTGTTGGACATGTGGGGAGCCACATTACCAGCATGATTTTCTGGTTGAGAGGGCCAGAGCATCCAGATTAGTTGGACCCAATACCGTAGGAGACTTGGGCAAGGCCCATTGGATTCATGCAGTGATAAATAACTGCCAGGTGGAGAACCAGTCGACTGTGCTCGAGACATCAGGTACCATCGCTAACCAGACTCTTATTATTTTGATAGATCCAAGTGCTACATAGAGTTTTATTTCTAGTGCAATGTTGTCACATACCCACTACCTCAATCAAATTTTTCATTAATTTATGTTGACACAGAGCCCCCGAATTAACTACGGAGGCCTAGCGCAAGCTAGTTCTTTCTCTCTCTCTGTTCCCATGTGGTCACGGATCACGATCACAGTTCAAATGAACACAGTGTCTTTTGAATTTCGCGTCTTGGCACTACGGTAATTTCAAACCGTTCGGCTTTGCAACCGCCGAACCCCGACAGGGCTAGCGACCGGCCAATAAGGACGAATCCCAATATGCCTAGAGAATAGCCAATGAGAACAGGCCCCATTTCACGGTTATGTGGAGTACATGACGTAGAGGGGGAGGTGCGACACGGTAGTCGACAGGACAGGAGGGGGCCCCACTTCACACTCCACACTATTCCGGACCCCCCCCCCACTAAAGGTAGAATGGAAAGGGGGGTCTGAAATCCACCTGAGCACCATTGATCATGATGAGTTAATCTTGACCGTTCGAGAGTTTCACGTCCAATTCCGGACCCCCCCCCCCATTAAAGGAAGAATGGCAAGGGGGCTCCGGAATGAATCCTCAGTTGTAGATCTGGGTAGGTGGACTCTGGCATCCAAATCTGTTCGTTACTTACCCTATTGCGCATTCGCGCCCCAGCTTAAATTTGACAACTCTTCCTCTCATCCGACGATCATGATAGACCCTGAGATCCTCCAAAAGAATCTCGTCCCTTCATCGGGAGTTATCATCACGAGAGTCTGAACTCTCGATCACAGAACTCCCGAATTCTCAATCCCTGCTTTCCCGATGCAATTAATCTCTCAACACGTGTCCCTCATAAATCGTACGATCCAAATCTGTCCCAGGATTTCCACCCAGGAAAGTCCCGATCCCTTGTCGCCAGGATTCCCGATCTCGCGATTTTCAATTTCCCGATATGGAATATCTCTTGACACGTGGCCTCTGTTAATCGGACGGCTTGGATCTATCCCGGGGTTTCCACCATGGAAAATCCCAAACTCTTGTCAACAGGAATCCCGATTCCATGATTCCCGATTTCCCAAAATGGGTGATCTATTGACACGTGGCCTCTGTTAGTCGGACGGCTCAGATCTACTTCGGGGTTTCCACCATGGAAAATCCCGAACTCTTGTCAACAAGAATCTCGATTCCGCGATTCCCGACTTCTCGAAATGGGTGATCTCTTGACGCGTGGCCTCCATTAGTCGGACAGCTCAGATCTACTTCAGGGTTTCCACCATGGAAGATCCTGAACTCTTGTCAACAGGAATCCCGATTCCGCGATTCCCGACTTCCCGAAATGGGTGATCTCTTGATGCGTGGCCTTCGTCAATCAAACGGCCTAGATCTCTTCCGAGGTTTTTCTCCCCTATACACTGGAGTCTTAACCCTCGGGTAACTCCTGACAGATCTAACAGCTGTTGGGTTTTTCAGCCAAGATCTAACAGCTCATAATGGTTCCTACCCATGCATTCTTCCACGACTCCCTGGGCGTGGAAAAGATCTATGGTCCAGATACTCTCATGAACCTTGGGGATCTATAGTCCTAAACTCTTCTCTACCCACAAAGACACAGAAAAACCAAGTGGTAAGGCATTTAATGCCCTACTATCTCCTACTAATCTAACGGTCGTGGGTGACCGCAGATTCCCTGACGAAATATCGTCTGTCGATTAATACCTGTCAGGTTAAGATACTTAACTTTCCAGCTTCCTCTTACCAAATCTAATGGTGATGAGTGACCACAGATCTCCTGACAAGATCTCATCCATCGATTCGTTACCTCATCCTTATGTTGTCATCTTGGTTTTCAAGAGGATCGTTCCTCCTTATGCAGGGTTACTAAGGCCTTACGCCTTCAAAACCGCCTTCTCGGTTCTTGATGGGCTTTTCAAGGAAGGTATTTCTATGGGGAGAATTACTCAGGGTACTACCTGAGGTATATAAGGATGTCGTCCTCCCGAGAACCAGGCATGAAGTCTGAATTGGGTCAGTATGCACACAAATAACAAATTCATGAGGACATAAACCATACGTAGCCTTTCCATACAATTACACAACTACTAGTACTAATCAAAACACCATATAGACATTCTTATAATGAAATCATTCACAGTTTCATAGCCTATGAGCATAATTATCAGAATACATATAATTCAAGATGCCAAAGGCAAAACACTTATCAGAAATAACGCCAGGGGTTCAGCAACTGCTGAGAGGGGTGCTCGTTTCCACCCAACCGTAGGCTTAGCGACTCCCAGCGGATTTACCACTAGCCACCCCCGAGCTGAGACCACGATGCTGTGAGACTGCGTCTCGGTCTTCCAGTGACCAGGAGCGAAGGTTGCAATCCTTCCTCTCTACTATCACTCACTCTACATATTGCCAGAGTTCTCCCCTCACGTCTTCCCCCAATCACTTCTACCCTATTCCTTATCCTCTTGCAAGGTTGTGTGTGGCGCGATTACCCTCGCACTGGTTAGGCCTGACGGCTCTACGAATGGGTGGTTCACCTCCCATCCCTCATTAAACCATCCACCTACCAGCCTGCAAGACATTTAATTCAGGGCCAGCGAGCCACTTTTGGTTCTCTGGGCCAGTGGAGTCCAAATATGGTATTAATTCTTGGTGGAAGTTAACGCCACCTTTCCAGGTGCCTTCCACCGCCATCATGGTCTCTTTTTCTGTACATCCCCTCTCAACAGTCCTGCAATAAATTCATAATGTTATTCACATTTATTGACCTTTTCCACAAGGTCCATTTACATCACATATTCACATTTATGAGTTTGCCACAGTTCTGGCCAGTCCAATTATTTTTACAAACTGGGGGAAACAGGGTGTTACAATTCCCTCCCCCTTAAAAGGAACATCAACCTCGATGTTCTTATCTACTAACATGAATTGCATGTACAGAAGTAAACAAAATCGGATATGCCTGTCTCATGGCATCCTCCATTTCCCATGTAGCCTCATCTGGGCCAAAATGTTTCCACTGCACCTTGACCTGTGCAATGGTTCGGTTCCAAAAAGGGTTTCCTTTCTGTCCAATATGCATTGGGGTTATGGTAGAAATTCTCCCTCCAGTTCCACCTAGATCATAGACCAGTCAATTATATGATTAGCATCATGTACATATTTCTTCAATAATGAAACATGGAAAACATTATGTGCTTTTACTGTGGGAGGAAGTGCTAGCTGATAGGCTACAGGTCCCACTCTATCTAGAACCTCAAAGGGTCCACAATACCGGGGCGCAAACTTGGCACAAGCTCCCATTTTCAGGGAACTCCTTCTGGGATTAATTCTGAGATATACATGGTCTCCCATTTTGAACTCTCTTGGAATTCTCTTTTGATCGGCATAACTTTTTTGTCGGTTCTGAGCATCCTTCAGAACCGACAAAAAAGTTCTGAGTCACTTGTTGTTCCATTTCTTTCAACATGTCAGGTGCAAAAGAAATCCTATTCATAGGATTACTCCAGCTAACTGGAGTATTACACGGCCTACCATAGAGGACCTCGAAGGGACTAATCTTTAAGGATGATTGGTAGCCGTTGTTGTAGGTGAATTCTACCGATGGCAGGTAGTCTTCCCATTTCCTGGGTTGATGCATTACATTCATACTTAACATATCCTCTAATATTTGATTTACTCTTTCTGTCTGTCTGTCGGTTTGAGGGTGATAGGCGGTGCTAAACAACAATTTGGTCTCTAAACTAGTCATCAGTGATTTCCAAAAATTGGAAGTAAATTTGGTGTCTCTGTCAAACACTATTTCTTTCGGCATACTGTGCAGTCTGAATACCTCTTTCATGAATACCTGGGCAATATCTATTGCCTTGCAAGTCGATTTGACAGGGATGAAATGAGAGGACTTGCTCAGTTTATCCACCACTACCATAATGTCGTCGTTCTGTTTGGTTGAAGTTGGCAAACCAGTGATAAAATCCATGGAGATGGTTTCCCATTTCCCTTATGGGATGGGTAAAGGGTGTAATAGTCCTGTTGGGTGTCGATGTTCTGCTTTAACCTGTTGGCATTCTATGCATTGGGCCAAATATTTGGCTATGTCTTTCTTCAATCCAGGCCAACAAAATTGTTTCTGGGTGGCAGTGATTATTTTCTGGTATCCTGGGTGACCAATGTATGGTCTTTTATGTAGTTCATCCATAATGAACCTCTTCAAGTCATCACAATTTGGAATGTATAGTCTATCTCTGTAAGTGAGAAGACCTCCTTTGATCATCTGGTAGCCTTCATATTTTTCTCCAGCGGGTTCTTGCTATAGGTATAGGGTCACAGTCTGAACAAAGGAATCTATTTCTTATGCATTCCTGACTATGTTCTTGACATCTGTCTCACAGGTACTCATCGCTGCCAGGTGAATTGTTTTCATGCTTCTGCTAAGGGCATCGGCCACCCTATTTTCCTTTCCTTTGATGTGTTTGATTTCAAAATCAAATTTGCTAAGGAGGGCCATCCATCTAGCTTGTCTAGCATTGAGCTTTGGTTGGTTGAACAAATACCGTAATCCACAGTGATCTGTCATAAGTACAAATTTTCTTCCCAAGAGGTAATGCCTCCACATTTTTAAGGCATGCACTATGGCAGCCAGTTCTAGATCATGAGTCACATAGTTGACCTCATGTTCATTCAATTTTCGGGATTCATAGCAGATCACCTTTCCTTCCTGCATAAGGACTCCTCCGAGCCCTTCCTTATAGGCATCTGTGCACACAAGGAAGTCAGCTTCTGGGTCAACAATTTTCAACACAGATGTTTCAAGGTTTGAAATCTTTCTTTACATTGCTGTGTCCACAGGAATTATGTCCCCTTCTTCTGGAGGGCAGTGATTGCACAACCAATCTTGGAGAAATCTTTTATAAATCTCTTATAGTATCCCGCCAATCCCATAAAGGATCTTACATCTGATACATCCTTTGGGGTAGTCCATTCCATGATAGACCTAATCTTGTTAGGATCTACTACTACCCCTTCCTTGGACAGAACATGTCCCAAGTAATGTACTTGCTTCTGAAAGAAGTCACATTTGTTGAATTTAGCATAGAGCTGATGCTCTCTTAGCACTTGCAGCACAAGTCTAAGATGCTCTTCATGTTCTTCTCTATTCTT
>ML777507.1:1208863-1242162 GCA_009831015.1 Picea engelmannii
TGGTATCCCGACCTCAAGTCAATCTTTGAGAAAATAGACGCACCCCCCAACTGATCGAATAGATCATCGATCCTAGGCAAGGGGTACTTGTTCTTTATGGTTACTTTATTAAGTTGTCTATAATCTATACACAGTCTAAGGGTTCCATCCTTCTTCACAAATAGGACTGGTGCTCCCCATGGGGACACACTGGGTCAAATATAACCCTTATCCATCATTTCTTTCAATTGCAATTTGAGTTCAACTAACTCAGGTGTGCTCATCAGGTAGGGTGTCCTAGACACCGGCACCGCTCCTGGTGCGAGATCTATCGAGAAGTCAATGTCTCTTCTCGGAGGTAGACCTGGTACCTCTTCTAGAAACACATCTCTGTACTCTCTTAGGATAGGGTGATCATCAGGGCTTGGTTTATCACCTTCGATTGTTTTCAACACCTGTATTTCATATAGGGGACATCCCTTTCGGCAATACTTTCTCATTTGCAGGGCTGATATTTGTCTCACTAAGACCGGTTTTTAGATCCCTTAAAGGGTTATACTTTTTCCTTATTTGCTCACACATTCTAAGGTTTTATGGTAACAGTCCAATTTGGCTTTATGTGCGGACAGCCAGTCCATACCAATCAACAGATCGTATGATCCCAGGGGTAATACATTAAGGGTTGCTTGGGTGGGGAATTCACCCAACATTAACTGGCAGGCTGGTATGACCTCTACCACGTTTCTTTTGGTGCCAGTGGCTAACTGTACCAACCATGGCTTAGTTTGTTTTTGTGGCTATAGCTTACACTTATCAATAGATTTAGGGGTTATATAACTCAAATTTGAACCAGGGTCAATCAAAACAGACACCAGATGGTTGAAAATCATACCTTCTATTTCCACCACTGAAGCTTGGTGGTCAGCTTGGTTATTATCCAAGGCTACATAAATCTGCGGCACACTCCTTGCCATATCATTGACTGTGGTCGCTTCCTGAATGTTATAAAATTTTCGATTGTTCTATTGTCAGTGTGGATAGTCTCTTAGGAGATTCTCTTCTCCGCAACGCCAGCATTTCAGAGGTTCTCTTTTTGGGTCACTAGTCTTCACTGGTATAGGTCCAGAAGTTTTATTTCCATCCACCGAGGGGAAGTTCTGCTGGAGTACACTCTGGACTGGATAGTTCGTTCTGGGGTTCTTCTTGTAGTTTTTAAATCCTAAGGATTTGATCCCCTTTTTCTGAAATTTCGAACCATTCTTCTGTCTCCAGTCTCCACGAGACTCTGCTCGATGTCCATATTGTTCATGACAATAAGTTGCCTTTTGAATAGTATCTTCTAAGGTCTTTGGCTCGTCGAATTCAATTCGGTTCCGGTATTCCTTGGGTAGCCCACTGATGAAGCGTTGCACCTTCGCCTTTTCTACTTTAAGGTAGGGTACATATCTCAATAAGTCGAGGAATTTGTTGACATATTCCTCTATAGTGAGTTGCCCCAGTTTGAGTTCATAAAACTCTTTATCCTTCTCATCAAAATATTTTTCCAACAAATACTTCTTTCGGAAGTACTTCTCAAACTATTTCCAGGACAGGTCCTCTTCGCGGACCCCTTTCATGTTCTTAAAATCTTCCCACCAGATGGAAGCTTTTCCGTTCAGATTAAAAGTGGCCACTCGAGCCTTCAAATTTTCTGAAAAGTCATGGACTCTGAAATATTTCTTCAGTCCAAGTAACTAGGCCTCGGCTTCCTCTCCCTTCTTTATCTCACCGTTGAAGGAGGGAGGTTTGGCCTTTCTGAATTCCTCAAATTTATGACCCTTGGAAGTCTTTTGCTTCTTCTGTTTTCTTCAAGAATAGGAACTGGTCTTGCTGCTGGAAGAGCCTTCTGAATCGCCATCTTCCTTCTCAGAGGAATCGTCTGGCACTAGTCCTTTACCTCTAGGGTGGACCTTTCTTGAGGTTCTCCTCTCAGTATGGCCACTGTTATGACCAGGTTTCTGCATCTCGGGTTCATGTTGCATTTGTCGTTGTAGGTCGGATAAGCTCTGCAGTAAAACTACATTAATTTCAGTTTTCTTTTCTTGTTCTTTCATCATCCTTTCATTGTCGGCCTTGCAGCTTTGCAATTCAACCATGAGACTCCTCACAGTCTTGGCTAGATCTGGAGGGGTTCCTATTTCTCTTCTTTCTTCAGACTCTTCGTCTCTATTATGGGAGCCTTCTCCCATCTCTTGGTGAGTCACCATACTCTGCGTCTGTAAATTCCCGTGGATGATCGTCCTCTTAGGTGAAAAGACAAACGTTGGTTGTTAGTCAAGAGTTAGATATATTTTTATAATCTGCGCATAATTTATAACTCATTCACATGCATACACAGTCGGGTTCTCGTTTCCAAGTTTTCAATCCTGGACAAGAGAGTTACGTTAGGGGGTTGCTCTTCGTAGGAGTACTTCGAATGGAGCTTATGCGCAACTCGTTCATGAGCCCAATCAGGTTGAGTGTTGTAACCATGCTCTGATACCACTTTGTCACATACCCACTACCTCAATCAAAATTTTCATTAATTTATGTTGATACAGAGCCCCCGAATTACCTACGAAGGCCTAGCGCAAGCTAGTTCATTCTCTCTCTCTGTTCCCATGTGGTCACGAATCACGATCACAGTTCAAATGAACGCAGTGTCTTTTGAATTTCGCATCTCGACGCTACGGTAATGTCAAACCGTTCAGCTTTGCAACCGCCGAACCCTGACAGGGCTAGCGACCGGCCAATAGGGATGAATCCCAACAAGGCTACAGAACAGCCAATGAGATTAGGCCCCGTCGCACAGTTATGTGGAGTATAGGAGGCAGAGGGGGAAGTGTGACACGATAGTCGACNCTAAAGGCAGAATGGCAAGGGAGGTCTGGAATCCACCTGAGCACCGTTGATCATGATGAGTTAATCTTGACCGTTCAAGATTTTCATGTCCAATTCCGAACCCCCCCCCATTAAAGGCAGAATGGCAAGGGGGCTCCAGAATGAATCCTTAGTCGTAGATCTGGGTGGGTGGACTTTGGCCATCCAGATCTGTTCGCTACTTACCCTTTTGCGCATTCGTGCCCCAACTTAAAGTTGACGTCTCTTCCTCTCATCCGACGGTCATGATAGACCCTGAGATCCTCCAAAAGAATCTCGTCCCTTCATCGGGAGTTATCATCATGAGAGTCCAAACTCTCGATCACGGGACTCCCGAATTCTCAATCCCCGGTTTCCCGATGAGGTTAATCTCTCAACATGTGTCCCTCGTAAATCGGATGATCCAGATCTATCCCGGGATTTCCACCCAGGAAAGTCTCGATCCCTTGTCGCCAGGATTCCCGATCTCGCGATTTCTGATTTCCTGATATAGAAGATCTCTTGACACGTGGCCTCCGTTAATCAAACAGCTTGGATCTATCCTGGGGTTTCCACCATGGAAAATCCCGAACTCTTGTCAACAGGAATCCTGATTCTACGATTCCTGATTTCCTGAAATGGGTGATCTATTGACACATGGCCTCCGTTAGTCGAACGGCTCAGATCTACTCCGGGGTTTCCACCATGGAAAATCCTGAACTCTTGTCAACAGGAATCCCGATTCCGCGATTCCCGACTTCCCGAAATGGGTGATCTCTTAACGCATGCCCTTCGTCAATCGAACGGCCTAGATCTATTCTGGGGTTTTTCGCCCCTATACACTGGAGTCTTAACCCTCGGGTAACTCCTGACAGATCCAACGGCTGTCGAGTTTTTCAGCCAAGATCTGACGGCTCATAATGGTTCCTACCCATGCATTCTTCCATGACTCCTTGGGCGTGGAAAAGATCTACGGTCCAGATACTCTCATGAACCTTGGGGATCTACAGTCCTAAACTCTTCGCTACCCACGAAGACACAGGAAAACCAAGTGGTAAGTCATTTAACTCCCTATTATCTCCTACTAATATAATAGTCGTGGGTGACCACAGATTCCCCGACGAAATCTCGTTCGTCAATTAATACCTGTCAGGTTAAGATACTTAACTTTCCAGCTTCCTCTTACCAAATCTAAAAGGTCACGAGTGACCACAGATCTCCCGATGGGATCTCATCCGTCGATTCGTTACCTCATCCTTATGTTGTCATCTTGGTTTTCAAGAGGATCGTTCCTCCTTATGCAGGGTTACTAAGGCCTTACACCTTCACAACCGCCTTCCCAGTTCTTGATGGGCTTTTCAAGGAAGGTATTTCTATGGGGAGAATTACTCAGGGTACTACCTGAGGTATATAAGGATGTTGTCCTCCTGAGAACCAGGCGTGAAGTCTGAATTGGGTCAGTATGCACACAAATAACGAATTCATGAGGACATAAACCATACGTAGTTTTTCCATACAATTACACAACTACTAGTACTAATCAAAACACCATATAGACATTCTTATAATGAAATCATTCACAGTTTCACAGCCTATGAGCATAATTATCAGAATACATATAATTCAAGATGCCAAAGGAAAAACACTTATCAGAAATAACACCAGGGGTTAAGCAACTGCCGAGAGGGGTGCTCGTTTCCACCCAACCATAGGCTTAGCGACTCCCAACGGATTTACCACTAGCCACCCCCAAGATGAGACCACGATGTTATGAGACTACGTCTCGGTCTACCAGTGACCAGGAGAAAAGGTTGCAATCCTTCCTCTCTGCTATCATTCACTCTACATATTGCCAGAGTTCTCCCCTCGCATCTGCCCCCAATCACTTCTACCCTACGCCTTATCCTCTTGCGAGGTTGTGTGTGGCGCGATTACCCTCGCGCTGGTCAGGCCTGACGGCTCTACGGATGGGTGGTTCACCTCCCATCCCTCATTAAACCATCCACCTACCAGCCTGCGAGACATTTAATTCGGGGCCAGCGAGCCGCTTTTGGTTCTCCGGGCCAGTGGAGTCCAAATACGATATTAATTCTCGGTGGAAGTTAACACCACCTTTCCAAGTGCCTTCCACCGCCATCGTGGTCTCTTTTTCTGCACATCCCCTCTCAGCAGTCCTGCAATAAATTCATAATGTTATTCACATTTATTGACCTTTTCCACAAGGTCCATTTACATCATATTCACATTTATGAGTTTTCCACAGTTCTGGCCAGTCCAGTTATTTTTACAAACTGGGGGAAACAGGGTGTTACAAACGCTAAAAAGAATTAAGGCAAAGGCAGTCGAACAAGACAAGTTTAGCTTTGTAGAAATGGCTTTGGGAGCCAAACAAAAGGTTGGAGGGAAGGTTATGGGTCGTAGCCTTAACCTGGACGAGTTCTTCACAAGGGCCAACCTATACATCGCAATCTTAGGGTCTTATGACATCGTGATCAGTATGAAATGGTTGGAATCACATGAGGCAATACTCAACTGTAAGACAAAACGATTGAGCTTAGTCGATGATGAGGAACAGAGATGCACGATTATAGGTAGGAACTAGAGAGTCTCCCTAAGGTTCATCTCTTCCCTACAGCTATAGAAGAGCATGCGCAAGGGATGCAAGCTATATGTGATCCTTGCATTAAATGAAAATGGTGTGGAGGAAGGCCTAGAAACCTTCCGGTAGTGCGAGAGTTTGCGAACATATTCCCATAGAAGTTACCAGTGTTTCCTCCAGATAGGGAATTGGAATTTACCATCGACCTAAAACAAGGAACCGAACCGATAGCAAGAAATCCTTATCAGATTTCGAACACAGAGTTACAAGATATGAAAATGAAAGTGAAGGATTTGTTGGACCTAGGACTTATGCATCCAAGAGTCTCACCGTGGGGTGCACCTGTTATTTTCATAGGGAAGAAGGATGGGTTGTGGAGAATATGAATTGCTTACCTTCAATTGAACAAGGCAATGATCAAGAACCAATATCTGTTGCAGAGGATTGATAAGCTATTTTATCAAATGAAAGGCACGACAGTGTTTTCGAAGATTGACTTGGGATCACGGTATCACCAGTTATGGATCAAGGAGGAATACATCCCTAAGACTTCCTTTAAGATGAGGTTTGGACATTACGAGTTTACCTTTTTACCGTTTGGACTGACAAATGCCCCAGGGGTATTTATGAGTTTTATGAATGGGGTATTCTGCGAATACTTGGACAAGTTTGTCCAAGTATTCATTGATGATATTTTTATATACTCTCAGACGATGGAGGAGCATGACGAGTACTTGTTCTTGGTACTACAGTGTCTATGAGAGAACAATTTTTTTTGGAAACTTTCTAAATGCTTGTTCTATCAATCAAAGATTCATTATTTAGGACATGTCCTCTCCGACGAAGGTATCGCTACAAATATAGGAAAGGTCGAGGCTATTATGGAATGGCCTACACCGATGAATGTCCCTGAATTGTGTAGCTTCATGGGTTTAGTAGGGTACTATCGATGTTTCGTCTAAGGTTTTTGGAAGATAGAAAATCTGGTTACAAAATTGCAGAAGAAGAACAAAAAGTTTGTATGGATTGAGAAATGCACGGAATAATTTCAGAAGCTCAAGGAGATGTTGACGACAGCTTCAATACTAAATGCCCCTAACATGGACAAGGACTTCTTTGTAAGCACTTACACATCCAAGGAAGGCTTAGGCGGAGTCTTGATGCAATATGGTTGAGTTATCACCTACATCTCGATAAAGTTAAGAAGGCATGAGGAAAAAAATGTGATGCATTATTTGGAGTTGTTAGCCATTGTGTATTCCTTGAGAGTATGGAGACACTACTTGATTAGACAAAAATTCGAACTAAAAACAAACCACTGTGCTTTACAGCACATCTTTATGCAAAGCGACTGGAGTGTGCGACAAAGGCATTGGTCGGAATTGCTTAGCGAGTACAATTTCGAGATTACCTACATAAAAGGAACAATGAACATAGTGATTGATGCGTTGAGTCGGGGACCACACATATTTTCGGTGATGCCTCTGTAGAAGAATCTATGTGAAAATATTCTAGCTTTACAGCGCGACGATGATTGGTACAAAGAGCTCCAGGATTTTATCAGACAAAACACAATGATGGTGCCAAAATTTGAGGGGTTTACTGTGGACAACGAAAAATTATTGAGATTTAATAATTGGATTTATGTATCACCCAACGACGAGTTGAGGAGTTTGATTAAAAATGAGTCTCATAGAGAAGTGTACATGGCTCATCTTGGCGTCACAAAGATGAGGGCAGACCTTAAACCCTTATTCTTCTGGAAGGGAATGAAGGCGGACATAGTCAACTACATGGCAAGATGTCTAGAATTTCAGCAGGTAAATTTTGAACATAGATATTCGTCATGATTACTACAGCCACACTCTATTCTAGAAACAAAATGGGAGGTCATTTCGATGGATTTCATTGTTGGATTGTCGCTGATGGAAAGGAAACACGACTCAATTTTTGTGGTAGTTGACATTCTGACGAAGAGTGCTCATTTTATCCCTGTGTGTGTGATGTATCAGGCACCTGACATAGCTATAGTTTTCATCAATGAGATTGTGAGGTTTCATGTTGTGCCTAAGAGGATTATATCCGATCAAGGATCAATGTTTACAAGATGATTTTGGACTACTTTCCAAGAGGCCTTGGGAACCCAACTTAACTTTAGTATCGCGTATCACCCAGAAACATATGGGAAAACTGAACGAATGAACCAAATCTTGGAGGATATTTTTTGTATGTACATGATGGACCAACAGAAGTGTTGGGAAGAATTCTTTCCACTGATATAATTTGAAAATAACAACAGTTATCAAAGCACCATTAAGATGGCGTCATTTGAGTTTCTTTACAGGCGACCGTGTCAGATGCCTTTGAGTTGGGATCATCTTGAGCATAGGGTCATGGAGGGACCAAAAGCGATCCAAGAAATGGAATATCAAATGAAAACCATAATACAAAAGATCAAGGAGGCACATGATCGGTAGAAGAGTTATGGCGATGCGCATTGTGTCGACCGTAGTTATGAAGTTGGCGATCAAGTCTTCTTGCGGGTGAAACCGCATAAGAGTTCGATCAAGTTTGGAAAGGGTGATAAAATGTCTCCTAGGTATGTGGGACGATTCGATATTTTGGAAAGGAAGGGGCCCATGGCCTATCGACTAGCCTTTCTTGATTCTTTGAGGCATATGCACGATGTTTTTCACGTATATATTTTTATACATTATGTTAGTGATCCTTCACATGTGATAGACATGAGTTCCTTATAGGTATCAGATGATGGTGCACTCACGGTGGAGCCAATATACATTATGGACCATCGCATTCGACAACTACAGCGTCAAACAGTAGATCACGTCAATTTCCAGAGGGAAAACTATAGTCCGCACTCGACGACCTCGAAAAATGCAAATGAAATGCGTCAGCAGTTTCCATTTTTGTTTGATAGCTAGATGTGTAGATATTGTTAGACACTTTATTTCGGCACTTGTATACTGTGAAAATTCAGGACGAAGTTTAAAATAAGAGGGAGTGCATGTAAAATCCCGCTCTTGCACACACCTGATTGGAATTATTCTTTGCGGACACTTGTGTGCAACTGATCCGGTTCACTATATGATTAATTGTTTTGATTATGATTATGAGCCATGGAGGATATGATGATATGTTATCTTCTTATATTTATATCGATAGGTTCTATTGACTAGTTTTTCCTGAGTGTGCAGGACTCTGGATGTTGAGGATGTCGATGGCATCAATGGATCTCCTTGGAATCCGAATCAAGTCAGGGAGTGGACTGTTATGGTTTGAATTTTTTTGATATTACATATGTGACATATGAATAGATATTATGATGTTGATTGTAATCGCTAACACGTTTCATTGATGGATGCAGGATGATGATAGATTGCTAACCAGACTCACATTACGAGTAAAGGGGTCACACAAAACAACCAGATAAATTGAGAGAGAGGTGTGGCAGCAGCCCTGCCACATCCTACTAGCACTCCCACCGTGGCTTAAACTGTAGGTTAACTATTACCTTCTTCGAGAGATCCACGATGTCATGAGGGCAGACTGTGATAGTCACTCACGACGATTCTGAGGGGTGCGCAATAAGGAAGGGTCATTATTTCTTATAGGCCCTTAGTCTCCCACAAGCTAGCCTGACATAGTATTGACTCTAGGGGTTTGACGTCTACCAAAATGAGTCAAAAGGCAAGTGGCATGCTTGGAGCACGTAGTGCGTCTTGAAGGACAAGTTGCGCAAATAAAATAGGAATGCAAGTGAGTGGCACCCTTGGAGCACGTAGTGCGTCTTGAAGAGACTGTCGTGATTTTAACTCTAGTAATTTAATAAACCTAGTACCTATAAAACTATGCCTCATTAGGATCTGGACGGCCTTAAAATGAATGATGGTATGAGTAAAGTTTAATCACTATTTTTTCTCTTAAAAACTGTCGGCAAGCCTAGTGAATTTAAAACCTAGGTCTAAGTAAAACATGTGAACAAAAAAAAAAACTAAATGGACATGTAACAAGAAGGGGGCAAAGAAAATTCAAACATTAATATTCAAAGTAAAATTTTGATGAAGTATTAAATTATTAAAAGGGTAAATTGTTGTTTATGTCTAAACTTGCTAATTCTGAAATTAGATAAAAAGGGGAACTTAAAGAAAAGGGGAACTTAAAGAAAAGGGGAAACTTAAAGAAAAAGGGGAATGTCTAACATAGTAGGGAATCTAGTCTTTGGGACCTTCTAATTGTGAACTCAACTAGGTTTTAAGAAAGGCATCAGTCATTTAAGAAATGTAAGGGAATAAAGGGACACCAAGGAGCATTTTTAGGAAGGCTTTTAGGTGGGTTAGGGAAATAGGGAAATTTAATTAATTAATTAATTAAATATCTAGTGAAACTAAGGGATCGAGTGACATGTGTACAAGGGAGGTTTATCCTAATTAAATTTAATAAAAATAATTTAATGAGGGTTCGACAACTAATCACTAAGAAACCTCTATAAAAGGAATGGTTGAGGAAGAGAAAATATCACGTCTGGTATGCGTAAGGTTATGTTGTCGGATTTCATTCTTGACTGAATTTTTCTTGTGGGAGTTGGGATACCCAGCTCGGATAATGAGTGGTAGCTAGACCTTATGAGGCGAGCTCGGAGCTAGATTATTCTCTGGTAGTGTACATGGCCCCTTTGCGGCTTGGGGGGCTCAGGGGGAAGAAGAGTACCCCTAGCATTGGTTGGGAGTTACCGGTGAGGTCTCAGAAGTTATCAAGCTGGAGATGGATGGCGCACGAGCGTGGGACATCTACCTTGGATTTGGTGCCTTCGGTTAAGGTATGCATGTTAAATTTTCATTGAAGTTAGTTTTTAAAATATGTGAATTTATATGTTAAAAAAATGTAATGGCTCCCTGAAGTTGGATGCTTGTGCACTTGTTGTGTGGTTTTGATAATTAAGAGGTCATGGTTAAGTTTAAGTTTGCAAATTTTTTATTCATTGTTCCTGCGTATGCTTATTCTCCGAGCTCGGATGTTTACCTATTGTTTGCTCCATTTCTGTTTCTGTGTCTTCTTGATTTGCTAGTAATTAGTTTCATTTTGGTGCATTGGCTCTTTGCGCTTTTTTTTTATAATTTTTGGTATGATTACGTCCAATGTTGTTCTTCAAGTACTGTTGATTATGAAATTTTGTGTAGAATTTGTTTTTCAGACAAGCTTAGTATTTTAGCACAACGCATGTTGTCAAAAACATTTGTTTAGCGAAAACCTTTCCTGGATATGATAAAATCCTAATGGTTCCTATCTATAATTTATTTAGATTTTATAGATTTTATCCATTCATATTTTTCTCCCTAGTGTTGTGCTTTCTTGGCGAGTCGAAAGGTGCAGAGAGATTTTCCCTTATTCTATTACTTAATGGTAACTGTCAGGGATATTTCACACCTAAAATTGTTACAAATTTTATCACAGTATTAGTCGTACAGTTAACACCTTTGACACCCTCCTTCTGTCTTGTGTTGTTTGGATTTTGATAGCATGAAGTAGATTCTCGGACTGTTGACCGAGTTGAGTGTGTGCTAAGAAATGTTTAGGGAGATCCATACATCTCTCATGGTTTAAACCTTGCCTCGTCATTCCTCATATCTTTGTGTCCCTTCCCTCAGCTTGCTTTCCAACCAGTGACCTGGATGTTCATCCAACCACCTAACCCCTCCCTTGCTCGACAATTGTCTACCGATCCCCATCACCTTGCATGTTTTATCTCCTTTGTATGTTCCTCTGATTCCCACGATCTTTTTCCTCTTCATTTGTCAGTGTTTTTCTGAGTGACTGCCAAGCTCTGCGCCTTCCTTCTGTGCTTACGTTTTTCCATCAAGAAGGCACTGATTTCGATGTGATCCAACCTTACTTGTTCCTTTGATGAATTTTGATTAACGAATTACTTACCTTGTGCACGCAGAATGTAGTTATGGTGTAATTATGCATTTAAATTCTAATTGGCCAGTGGCGGTTTCCTTTGTTTTATATTCTGTAATTTTTTAGTAAATGGCAGTGAAATTTTCTTTTGTTTTATAATAAATTTAAATTTCTGACAGTTGGCAATTTTCAATATTATCTAATTCGCAAATTCTGAGCGAGTGGCAATTGAAATTTATGTCTATAATCAAATTGCATGTAAATTATGCTTGACGAAATTCAGTTACTATCAGTAGGAGAATTTTAATTATTATCTAAATTACAATTAATGAGTAGTTGGAAAGTGGCAGTTCCTTTGTTTTATAATGAATTTCAATTACTGTCAGTTGGAAAACTTTAAATATTGGCTAATCCACATTTTCTGAGTGAATGGAAAATTAAAATTGATGTCTAAATATCTAACTATATGTAATTTCTACTTGGCGAAATTCAGTTATTGTTAGTAGGTGAATTTTAATTATTATCTAAACCGCAATTTCTGAGTAGTTGGCAAGTGGCTGATCCTTTGTTTTATAATGAATTTCAATTATTGTCAATTGGAAAAATTTAAATATTGTCTAATCCGCGTTTTTTGAGTGAATGGAAAATTAAAATTTATGTCTATATATCTAAGTGCCTCGATTCATTTTGGCATCCAAAAATTCAAAAATCACCACAAATGTTCTAACCATGCTGCCACTTGTAAATGATTTAAATGTGCAGTATTATACTGATGTATTTCGTAATTATTAAAGTGGAGTGAAAAACGTTCTACACGGACCGTATAACGTTTACTTATACCTTGATTAATTACGCATAGATTCCCTTGTTTTAATTACATCGAGATTTAATTATCTTTGGATTACAATTTATTAGAGATTCTTTTGTTTTAAATACGCCAAGATTTTTAATATCCTTTTAAATAATTACACAGATATTTTAATATAATTACACAAAGATTTTAAATAATTGCATAGAGATTCTAAATAATCACACGGAGATTTTAAATAATTACACAACTATTCCTTGTTTATTATTACATATATTATAATTACCTTATGTTCTAAGTAATCATAAAATCACAACTTTGCATGTCTAACCGTACAGACAATAGTAGAAAATTTTCAATTTAAAGTTATTTAAATGGTGCTTTAGAAATTGTGCGATTTTTATTACTAATTAAATTGATATATAAACTATGTTTAATTCATCTGTTGATAAATTTTATGTATATATTGTACAATTTGATGATGTAAGTTGCATGATGTGTTAAGTCATAAGGGTGAATGATGTAAATGGGGGTGATAATGTATACACCTTAATGGTGAATGATCATAATGAGGAAGGGCTTATAAGGTTGGTAAGGACACAAGGATTTTTCCAAAGTTTTAATGAAGAAAAAAATCAACTATTGTAGAGCTAGATAGGTGCATGAATAGTTGTAGTTATTAATTAGACATTTTTACAAAATGGAAAGGTTTATAATGATTGTGGTTATTGTCTTTTATCTCAGTACATGCTTTGGTTACAAGGGAGACTCATGGAGTTCTAACGATGAATGATTTCTTGGCTCTGATGGATGCCCCCTTTCACAATGGCTCATATATCTCTTTTTGTGTCAAGAATTTATTAAGTGATGATTGATTAAATCGTGCGCCTAGGATTAAGTATATTTGCATTTCAATTTTTTCCAATGCTAGATAGATTTAGCATGTCATATCTCTTGTGCGCTGGAATTTTAAGGTTGAACGAAGTGTTGCCTAAGGTTAGGACCTACCCGTTGTGCACGTTGAAGGGTCACTAGATTGATTGGTGGTTGAATAATTATTATTGCGCCATGCAAAATGTATTGACTCGAATATTGTTTTTCTCTCTCTCGCTCGCCTTGAAGGTTCATGCTACTTGTGTTATTTTTTATGCTGGTTGTGCTTGGATGATCTTGATGTTGTTAATTCTTAGTCATTTATATCCCTTGACCGAGTAAATGCTAGTAGGATGCTTCAAGATGATTGTTGTGCTATTATGCTCTTCTTTTATATGTGTGATGCACTAAATGTTATTCATCATGATTTTTTCAAGTTGTGTCTCTATGCCTTATTGACGTTGTCCTCTTGTTATGTAAAAACAAAAAGAAAAATTGTCGTACGTCATTTCTTGTCTTAACGTTCGAGGTTGTTACATATGTTATCAGAGCCTTTTCGACCAACGACTTGGGATCACTACAACTTCCATTGATTAGATACTTGATTTTAAAATGTCACTAATTAAATTGATTTGTAATCGTGTAGGTAATCATGGTTAAAGGATGTCGCGGAGGAATACAACGGGGTGCTCGGGGAGGAGGTGCGACGCCTCCAGTAGCATCCATGCCTAGGGGGTCTAGCTCCCAAGGAAAAGAACAGATAGTTTTGGGAGATGTGGTTGGGTTGATGGGGTCCTTTCAGAGGATGTCAAAATCCATGTTCATTTGTTTGAATAGAGATGAGGCTAGGGCATCAACACCTCCCGAGGGTCCACCGCGTGCCCCAGCCAGTACTAGAAGCGTTCACAGAGAACTCGAGAAGGTCAAGTTTCTCGAGTTATTTGGTGTCAAATATGGTGCAGTCATCAAGGCATCGTTGGAGGTATCTATCTGAGTAATTCATTGAGCTTCAGATCAACGAATTCAACTCCTTGCGATAGGGCGGTCGTACGGTTCCTGAGTACGAGGCTCGTTTTATGGAGCTTCTTCAATATGCTCCCCACTTAAATACCAAGAATATTAAGGTCAACAAGTTCATGTTCGGCCTTAATGTTAGCATTCATGCAAAAGTGAGGATTTTGATGCCTCAAACCTTGCATGATGTTGTTTAGAATGCCCACATAGCAGAGGAGGAGCTCATCAGCGGGGGTCAGAGAAGGACTCTGGCAAGACCAACAAGTCTGGAGACATCTGGTGTGAAACAACATCAGACACCAGTTAGGCATCGAATAGGATATAGAGGCACTCCGAGAGGATCCAAATTCACCTCACCATGGTGACCAACGCCTCAGCAACGGACTCCCTACAGAGTAGCATAGCACCAGCAGCAGCATCGCCTGTAGTAGCAGAAGTTTAGGCCTGTTCAACAGAATAGACCAGGGTTCCAGGCCGGTGCATCGTCAGCTTCTACTTCAGGTACTAAGAGTACTGGATGAAAGACTGGGTTCTAGACATGTGAGGAGCCACATTACCAGTGTGACTACCTGGTTGAGAGGGCCAGAGCATCCAGATTAGACGGACCCACTACCATAGGAGACTTGGGCAAGGCCCATCGGATTCATGTAGCTGTGAATAACCTCCAGAAAGAGAACCAATCAGTTGTGCTCGAGACATCAGGTATCGTCTCTAACCAAACCCTCAGTATTTTGATAAATACACACTGTGCTACATAGACTTTTATTTATGGTGCAACACTAAAAATAATTAAGGCAAAGGCAGTCGAACAAGACGAGTTTATATTTGTACAAATGGCTTCAGGAGCCAAGCAGAAGGTTGGAGGGAAGGTTACAGGCTGTAGCCTTAACCTGGGAGATTTCTTCACAAGGGACAACCTATACATCATGATCTTAGGGTCTTATGACATCGTGATATGGATCGATTGGATTCGCATGAGACGATGCTCAACTGTAAGACAAAACGGTTGAGCTTCGTCGATGATGAGGAAAAGAGATGCATGATTCTAGGTAGGAACTAGGGAGTCTCCCTAAGGTTCATCTCTTCCCTATAGCTATAGAAGAGCATGCACAAGGGATGCAAGATATATGTGATTCTTGCGTTAAATGAAAATGGCATGGAGGAAGTCCTAGAAAACCTTCCGGTAGTGCAATATTTTGCAGACTACTTCCCAAAGGAGTTACTAGTGTTGCCTCCAGAGAGGGAATTGGAATTTACCATCGAACTAAAATCGAGAACCAAACCGATAGCAAGAAATCCTTATCGGATGTCGACCACAGATTTATAAGAGTTGAAAATGCAACTGAAGGAGTTGTTGAACCTAGGACTTATATGTCTGAGTGTGTCACCGTAGGGTGCGCCTGTTATTTTCGTATGGAAGAAGGATGGGTCATGGAGACTCTACATTGACTACCATCAATTAAACAAGGAAACGATCAAGAAACAGTATCTATTGCCAAGGATTGATGATCAGTTTGATCAAATGAAAGGCGTGACGGTGTTTTTGAAGATCAATTTGAGATCAGGGTATCACCAGTTACGGATCAAGGAGAAATACATCCCTAAGACCGCCTTTACGATGAGGTTTGGACATTATGAGTTTAATTTTTTACCGTTTGGACTGACAAATGCCCTAGGGGTATTTATGAGTTTGATGAACGAGGTGTTTCGCAAATACTTGGACAATTTTGTTCAAGTATTCATTGACAATATTTTGATATAGTCTCTGATGATGGAGGAGCATGACGATCACTTGCGCTTGGTACTACATTGTCTACGAGAGAACAAATTGTTTGGGAACTATCTAAATGCTCGTTTTATCAATTGAAGATTCATTATTTAGGACATGTCATCTCCGGCAAAGGTATCGCTATGGATCCAGAAAAGGTCGAGGCTATTATGGAATGGCCTGCACCGACGAATGTCGCTAAATTATGTATCTTCATGGGTTTAGCAAGGTACTATCGATGGTTCGTCTAAGGTTTTTCGAGGATGGAAAATCTGATTACAGAATTGCAAAAGAAGAACAAAAAGTTTGTATGGACTGGGAAATGCACAGAAGCATTTCGGAGGCTCAAGGAGTTGTTGACGATAGCTTAAATACTAAAGGTCCCTGACATGGATGAGGACTTCTTGGTATGCACTG
The DNA here is from genome assembly GCA_009831015.1 of Picea engelmannii. Taxonomy (NCBI): domain Eukaryota; kingdom Viridiplantae; phylum Streptophyta; class Pinopsida; order Pinales; family Pinaceae; genus Picea; species Picea engelmannii. The sequence goes on from ML777507.1 coordinate 1,225,118, forward strand.
ACACATCCAGGGAAGGCTTAGGTGGAGTCTTGATGCAAGATGGTCAAGTGATCACATACATCTTGAGAAAGTTAATAAGGCATGAGGAGAAATATGTGATGCACGATTCCAAGTTGTTAGCCATTGTGTATTCCTTGAGAGTATGGAGACACTACCTAATTGGATGGAAATTTGAACTAAAAAAAAACCATTGTGGTTTACAACACATCTTTACACAAAGCAGCTTGAATGTGCGACAAATGCATTGGTCGGAATTCCTTAGCGAGTATGATTTCCAGATTACCTACATAAAAGGAACAGTGAATAGAGTGGTTTATGTGTTGAGTCAGAGACCTCACATATTTTCGGTGATGCCTATGCAAAAGAATATATGTGAAAATATTCTAACTTTACAGTGCGATGATGACTAGTACAAAGAGGTCAAGGATTTTATCAGACAAAACATAATGATGGTGCCAAAATTTGAGGGGTTTACTGTGGACAACGAAAGATTATTGATATTTAATAATCAGATTTATGTATCGCCCAATGATGAGTTGAGGAGTTTGACTCTAAATGAGGCTCATAGAGCAGTGTATATGGCTCATCCTGGAGTCACAAAGATGAGGGCAAACCTTAAACCCTTATTCTTCTAGAAGGGAATGAAGGCGGTCATAGTCAACTACGTGGCAAGATATCTAGAATGTCAGCAGGTGAATGTTGAACATAGACATCCGGAAAGATTACTATAGCGACACGCTATTCCAGAATCGAAATGGGAGGTCATTTAGATGCATTTCATTGTTGGATTGTCTTTGACGGAAAGGAGACACGACTCAATTTTCATGGTAGTTGACACTCTAACAAAGAGTGCTCATTTCATCCATGTGCGTGCGACATATCAGGCACCTAACATAGCTAGATTTTTCATCAGCGTGATTTTGAGGTTGCATGGTGTTCCTAAGAGTATTATATCTGATCAACGATCGGTGTTTACAAGACGATTTTGGACTAGTTTCCAAGAGGCCTTGGGAACCCAACTTAACTTTAGTACTGCGTATCACTGAGAGACAGATGGGAAAACCGAATGAATGAACCAAATCTCAAAGATATGTTGCGTATGTATGTGATGGACCAACAAAAGCATTGGAAAGAATTCTTTCCACTAACAGAATTTGAAAATAACAACAGTTAACAAAGCACGATTAAGATGGTGTCGTTTGAGTTTCTTTATGGTCGACCGTGTCAGACACCTTTGAGTTGGGATTGGCTTGAGGATAGGGTCATGGTGGGACCAGAAGTGATCCAAGAAATAGAAGATCAAATGAAAACCATAATACAAAGGATCAAGGAGGCATAGGATCGGTAGAAGACTTACGTTGATGCACATTGTGTCGACCGTAGTTATGAAGTTGGCAATTGAGTCTTCTTGCTATTGAATCCACACAAGAGTTCGATCAAGTTTGGAAAGGGTGCTAAACTCTCTCCTAGGTATGTGGGACCCTTCGACATTTTGGAAAGGAATGGGCCCATGGCCTATCGACTAGCCTTTCTTGATTCTTTGAGGCGTATGCACGATGTTTTTCATCTATCTATTTTGAGACATTATGTTAGTGATCCTTCACATGTGATTGACATGAGTTCCTTATAGGTATCATATGAGGGTGCGCTCATGGTGGAGCCAATATGCATTCTGGACCATCACATTCGATAGCTACGACATCAAACAGTAGATCAGGTCAAGGTCCAGTGGGACAACTATAGTCCCCACTCGACGACCTGGGAGGACGCATATGAAATGCGTCAGCAATTTCCATTTTTGTTTGATAGCTAGACGTATAGATATTGTTAGACACTTTATTTTGGAACTTATATACTATGAAACTTCGAGACGAAGTTTAAAACAAGAGCGGGTGTATGTAATATCCCGCTTTTACACACACATGATTGGAATTATTCTTTGAGGACACTTGTGTGCAAGTTATCTGGTTCACTATATGATTAATTGTTTTGATTATGATTATGAGGTGTGGAGGATCTGATGATATGTTATCTTCTTATATTTATATCGACAGGTGTTATTGACTGGTTTTTCCTGAGTGTGCAGGACTCTAGACGTTGAGGATGCTTATGGAATCGATGGATCTCCTTGGACTCTGGATCGAGTCAGGGAGTGGACTGTTATGGTTTGAATGTTTTTGATATTACATATGTGACATATGACTAGATATTATGATGTTGATTGTAATCGCTGACACGTTTCGTTGATGGATGTAGGCTGACGATAGATTGCTAACCAGACTCACATTACGAGTAAAGGATTCACACACAACAACCAAATACATTGAAGGAGAGGTGTGGAAACATCTCTTCCACATCCTAATAGCACTCCCACCGTGGCTCGAACTGTAGGTTAACAATTACCTTCTTTGAGAGATCCACGATATCGTGAGGGTAGACTGTGGCAGTCTCTCATGATGATTCTAAGGGGCATGCAATAAGGTAGGGTCCTTATTGCTTAGAGGCCCTTGGTCTCCCACAAGGTAACCTGACATAGTATTGACTCCAAGGGTTTGACGTCTACCAAAATTAGACAAAAGGAGAGTGGCACCCTTGGATCACGTAGTGCGTCTTGAAGGGCACGTCATGCAAATAAAATAGCAATACAAGCGAGTGGCACTTTTCGAACACGTAGTGCATCTTGAAGGGAGCGTCGTGATTTTAAATCTAGTAACTTAATAAACCTAGTACCTAGAAAAATATGCCTCGTTAGGATCTGGTCGGCCTTAAAATGAATGATGGTATGAGTAAAGTTTAATAACTAATTTTTCCCTTAAAAACTGTCGTCGAGCCTAGTGAATTTAACACCTAGGTCTAAGTAGAAAATATGAACAAAAAAAAAAAAAAATGGACATGTAACAAGAAGGGGGTAAAGCAAATTCAAACATTAATAATTAAAGTAAAATTTTAATGAAGGATTAAATTATTAAAAGGGTAAATTGTTGTTTATGTCTAAACTTGCTAATTCTGAAATTAGATAAAAAGGAGAACTTAAAGAAAAGGGGAAACTTAAAGAAAAAGGGGAATGTATAACATAGTAGGGAATCTAGTCTTTGGGACCTTCTAATTGTGAACTCAAATAGGATTTAAGAAAGGAGTCAGTTGTTTAAGAAATGTAAGGGAATGAGGGGACACTGAGGAGCATTTTTAGGAACGCTTTTAGGTGGGTTAGGGAAATAGGCAAATTTAATTAATTAATTAATTAAATATATGGTGAAACTAAAGGATTGGGTTACATGTGTACAGGGGAGGTTTATCCTAATTAAATTTAATAAAAACAATTTAATGAGGGTTTTGCAACTAATCACTAAGAAACCTCTATAAAAGGAATGGTTGAGGAAGATAAAATACCACGTCTGGTATGTGTAAGGTTATGCTATCGGATTTCATTCTTGAATGAATTTTTCTTGTGAGATTTGGGATACCTAGCTCGAATAACGAGTGGTAGCTGAACTTGCGAGCCAAGCTGGGAGCTAGCTTATTTTCTCCCTAGTGTTGTGCTTTCTTAGCCAGTCAAAAGGTGTAGAGAGATTTTCCCTTATTCTTTTAACTTAATGGTAACTGTCAGGGAGATTTTGCACCTATAATTGTTACAAATTTTATCCCAGTATTAATCAGACTGTTAACACCTTCGACACCCTCCTTCTGGCTTGCGTTGTTTGGATTTTGATAGCATGAAGTAGATTCTCAGAATTTTGACCGAGTTCAGTGGGTGCTGAGAAATTTTTAGGGAGATCCATACATCTCTCATGGTTTCAACCTTGCCTCAACATTCCTCATATCTCTGTGTCCCTTCCCTCGGCTTGCTTTCTGCCTAGTGACCCATATGTTCATCCAGCCACCTAAACCTTCCCTTTCTCATCAATTGCCTACCGTTCCCTTGCGCCTTGCATTTTTTATCGTCTCTGTGTGTTCCTTTGATTCCCATGATCTTTTCCCTCTTCACTTGTCCATGTTTTTCTGAGTGACTACCAAGCTCTATGCCTTCCTTCTATGCCTACATGTTTCCCTCAAGAAGGCCATGATTTTGATGTGAGCCAACCTTACTTGTCCCTTCGATGAATTATGATTAATGAATTACTTACCTTGTGCACATAGAATGTAGTTATGGTGTAATTATGCATTTCAATTCTAATTGGCCAGTGGCGGTTTCCCTTGTTTTATATTCAGCAATTTTTGAGTAAATGGTAGTGGCAGTTTCATTTGTTTTATAATGAATTTAAATTACTGACAGTTGCCAATTTTTAATATTATCTAATTCGTAAATTCTAAGTGAGTGGAAATTGAAATTTATGTCTATAATCAAATTGCATGTAAATTATGCTCGACAAAATTCAGTTACTGTCAGTAGGTGAATTTTAATTATTATCTAAATTGCAATTTTTGAGTAGTTGGAAAGTGGCGGTTCCTTTGTTTTATAATGAATTTCAATTATTCTCAGTTGGAAAAATTTAAATATTGTCTAATCTGCATTTTCTGAGTGAATGGAAAATTAAAATTTATGTCTATATATCTAACTGCCTCTATTCATTTCGGCATCCAAAAATTCGGAAATCACCACGAGCATTCTAACCATGCTACCACTTGTAAATGATTTAAATGTGCAGTGTTAAACTGATGCATTTCTTAATGATTAAAGTGGAGTGAACAACGTTCTACACGGACCCTAGAACGTTTACTTATACCTTGATTAATTACACAGAGATTCCCTTGTTTTAATTACACCAAGATTTAATTATCTTTGGATTATAATTTCTTAGATATTCTTTTGTTTTAAATACGCCGAGATTTTTAATATCCTTTTAAATAATTACACAAATATTTTAATATAATTACACAGAGATTTTAAATAATTACATAGAGATTCTAAATAATCACACATATATTTTAAATAGTTACACAGAGATTCCTTATTTATTATTATAGATATTATAATTACCTTATGTTCTAAGTAATCATAGAATCACAACTTTTGCATGTCTAAACGTACTAACAATAGTAGAAATTTTTCAATTTAAAGTTATTTAAACGGTGCTTTAGAAATTGTGCGATTTTATCACTAATTAAATTGATATATAAACTATGTTTAATTCGTTTGTTGATAAATTTTATGTATATATTGTACAATTTGATGATGTAAGTTGCACGATGTGTTAAGTCATAAGGGTGAATGATGTAAATGGGGTTGATAATGTATACACCTTAATGGTAAATGATCATAATGAGGAAGGGCTTATAAGGTTGGTAAGGACACAATGATTTTTCCAAATTTTTAATGAAGAATAAACTCAAGGATCGTATAGCTAGATAGGCGTATGAATAGTTGTAGTTATTAATTAGAGATTTTTACAAAATGGAAAGGTTTATAATGATTGTGGTTATGGTTTGTTATATTAGTACATTCTTTGGTTACAAGGGAGACTCATGGAGTTCTAACGATGAATGTGTTCTTGGCTCTGATGGATGCCCCCTTGCACAATGGCTCGTATATCTCTTTTTGTGTCGGGAATTTATTAAGTGATGATTGATTAAATTGTGCGCCTAGGATTAAGTAGATTTGTGCTTCAACTTTTTCCAGTGCTAGATAGATTTAGCATGTCATCTCTCTTGTGCGCTTGAATTTTAAGGTTGAACTAAGTGTTTCCTAAGATTAGGACCTACCCATTGTGCGCGTTGAAGGGTCACTAGATTGATTGGTGGTTGAATAATTATTCTTGCACCATGCAAAATGTATTGAATCGGATGTTTTTTTTCTCTCTCCCACTCGCCTTGAAGGTTCATGCTACTTGTGTTAGTTTTTATGCTGGTTGCGCTTGGATGATCTTGATGTTGTTAATGCTTAGTCAATTATATCCCTTGACCGAGTAAATTCTAGTAGGATGCTTCAAGTTGATTGTTGTGATATTATGCTCTACTTTTATATGTGTGTTGCGCTAAATGTTATTCATCATGATTTTTTCAAGTTGTGTCTCTATGTCTTGTTGACATTGTCCTCTTTTTATATATAAAAAAAAAATTGTCATATGTCATTTCATGTTGTAATGGTCAAGGTCGTTACATATGTTATCAAAGTTGGTTCGACCAACGACTTGGGATCCCTACGGCTTCCATTGATTAGATTCTTGATTTTAAAATGTCGCTAATTAAATTTATGTGTACTCGTGCAGGTAATCATGGTTAGAGGATGTCGCGGAGGAAGACGATCGGGTGATAGGGGAGGATTCGCGATGCCTCCAGTAGCATCCACGCCCAAGGGTTCTAACCCCCAAGGAGAAGAACAGGTTGTCAAAAAAGAACAGATAGTTGTGGGAGATGTGGTTGGGTTGATGGGGTCCTTTCAGAAGATGTCAAAAGCCATGTTCAGTCATTTGAATAGAGATGAGGCTAGGGGACCAACACATCCCGAGGTTCCACTACGTGCCCCATCTGGTACTGGTAGCATTCAATGAGAACTCAAGAAGATCAAGTTTCCCAAGTTCTTTGGTGCCACGGACCGTGTAGTCACCAAGGCATGGTTGGAGAATATGGTGAAGTGCTTTGCACTTCGTGACTATACCTCCAACATGAACATCTGCATGGTGGTATTTCAATTGAAGGGGAGTGCTCTTCTATGGTGGAAGACACCACTATCGCAATTGAACATGGTCATCGAAGACGTGTCATGGGAATTGTTCAAGGAACAGTTTTGGGAGAGGTATTTGTCTAAGGAATTCATTGAGCTTCAGCTCAACGAGTTCAACTCCTTATGACAAAGTGATCGTATGGTTCCCGAGTATGAGGCTCATTTTATGGAGCTGCTTCGGTATTCTCCCCACCCAAATACCGAGAATCTTAAGTTCAACAAGTTCATGTTCGACCTTAATGTCAGCATTCATGCAAAAGTGAGGATTTTTATGCCTCAAACCTTCCATGATTTTGTCCAGAAGGCCCTCATAGTAGAGGAGGAGCTCATCAGAGGGGGTCAGAGAAAAAGGTCAGAGACATCCAGTGTGAAACAACATCAGACACCAGTTAGCCATCCACCGGGATATAGAGCCACTCCGAGAGGATCCAAATTCACTACACCACTGTGACCAGTGCCTCGGCAGCGAAATCCCTGTAGAGGACCATATCACTAGCAGCACCACCACTTGCAACAATAGTAGTTTAGGCCTATTCATAAAAACAGACTAGGGTTCCAGACCGGTGAGTCGTCATCTTCTACTTCAGGTACCAAGAGTACTGGATGGAAGACTGGGTGTTGGACATGTGGGGAGCCACATTACTAATGTGACTTCCCGGTTGAGAGGGCCAGAGCATCCAGATCAGTCAGACCCACTACCGTAGGAGACTTGGGCAAGGCCCATCAGGTTCATGCAGCGGTGAATAACCTCTAGGCAGAGAACTAGTCGACTGTGTTCAATACATCAGGTACTATCACTGACCATACCCTTATTATTTTGATAGATCTAAGTGTTACATAGAGTTTTATTTCTGGTGCAGTGTTAAAAAAAATTAAGGCAAAGGAAGCCGAACAAGATGAGTTTAGCTTTGTAGAAATGGCTTCAGGAGCCAAACAGAATGTTGGAGGTAATTTTAGGGTCTGTAGCCTTAACTTGGGAGAGTTCTTCACAAGGACCAACCTATATGTCACGATATTAGGGTCTTATGATGTCATAATTGATATGGACTGGTTGGAATTGCATGAGACAATACTCAATTGGAAGACGAAACAGTTGAACTTGGTCGATGATGAGGAAAAGAGATGTGTGATTGTAGGTAGGAACCAGGGAGTCTCCCTAAGGTTCATCTCTTCCCTACAGCTCTCAAAGAGGATGTGCAAGGGATGCAAGATATATGTGATCCTTGCACTAAATGAAGATGGCATGGAGGAAGGCCTAGTGTAGACGTCTTCCTATAGGAGTTACCAGGGTTGCCTCTGGAGAGGAATTTGAATTTACCATCGACCTAAAAATAGGAACAGAACCAATAGCAAGAAATCCTTATCGGATGTCGACCACAGAGTTATAGGAGATGAAAATGCAACTGAAGGAGTTTTTGGACCTAGGACTTATACATCCAAGTGTTTCACCGTGGGGTGTGCCTGTTATTTTCATACGAAAGAAGCATGGGTCGTGGAGACTCTGCATTGATTACCATCAATTGAACAAGGAAACAATCAAGAACCAGTATCTATTGCCAAGGATTGACAATCTATTTCATCAAATGAAAGGTGCGACGGTGTTTTCGAAGATGGACTTGAGATCAGGGTATCACCAGTTACGGATCAAGGAGGAATACATCCCTAAGACTACCTTTAAGATGAGGTTTGGACGTTAGGAGTTTACTTTTTTACATTTTGGACTGACAAACGCCCAAGGGGTGTTTATGAGTTTGATGAACGGGGTGTTCCGTGAATACTTGGAAAAGTCTGTCCAAGTATTCATTCACGATATTTTGATATACTCTTGAAAGATGGAGGAGCATGACAAGCACTTGCACTTGGTACTACAGTGTCTACAAGAGAACAAATTGTTTGGGAAACTATCTAAATGCTCATTTTATCAATCGAAGATTCATTATTTAGGGCATTTCATCTTTGGAAAAGGTATCTCTATAGATCCAGGAAAGGTCGAGGTTATTATGGAATGGCATGCACCGATGAATGTCCTTGAATTTTGTAGCTTCATGGGTTTAGCAGGGTACTATCGATGGTTCATCTAACATTTTTCGAAGATAGAAAATCCGATTAAAGAATTGCAGAAGAAGAACAAAAATTTTGTATGGACTGAGAAATGTGCGAAAGCATTTCGGAGGATGAAGGACTTGTTGATGAAAGATTCGATACTAAAGTTCCCTGACATGGACGAGGACTTATTGGTATGCACTGACACATCCAAGGAATTCTTAGGCGGAGTCTTGATGCAATATGGTTGAGTGATCGCATACATCTTGAGAAATTTAAGAAGGCATGAGGAGAAATATGCGATGCATGATTTGGAGTTGTTATCCATTGTGTATTCCTTGAGAGTATGGAGACACTACCTGATTGGATGGAAATTCAAACTAAAAACAAACCACTATGGTTTACAGCACATCTTTATGCAAAGCGGTTGGAATGCGTGACAAAGGCATTGGTCAGAATTGCTTAGCGAGTACAATTTTGAAATTACCTACATAAAAGGAACAGTGAACAGAGTGGTTTATGTGTTGAGATGGAGACCACGCATATTTTCGGTGATGCATCTACAGAAGAATCTATGTGAAAATATTCTAAATTTACAGCACGACGATGACTGGTACAAAGAGGTCAAGGATTTTATCGAACAAACCACAATGATGGGGCCAAAATTTGAGGGGTTTACTGTGGACAACAACAGATTATTGAGATTTAATAATCGAATTTATGTATCGCCCAATGACGACTTGAGGAGTTTGACCCTAAATGAGGCTCATAGAGCAGTGTACATGGCTCATCTTGGAGTCACAAACATGAGATCAAACCTTAAACCCTTATTCTTCTGGAAGGGAATGAAGGCAGGAATAGTCAACTACGTGGAAATATGTCTAGAATGTCAGCAGGTGAATGTTGAACATAGACATCCGGCAATATTACTACATCCACACGCTATTCCAGAATCAAAATGGGAGGTCATTTCGATGGATTTCATTTTTGGATTGTCATTGACGGCAAGGAGACACGACTCAATTTTTTTGGTAGTTGACACTCTGAGGAAGAGTGCTCATTTTATCCCTGTGTGTGTGATGTATCAGGCACCTGACATAGCTAGAGTTTTCATCAGCAATATTGTTAAGCTTCATGGTGTGCCTAAGAGGATTATCTCTGATCGAGGATCGGTGTTTACAAGACAATTTTGGACTAGTTTCCAAGAGGCCTTGGGAACCCAACTTAAATTTAGTACCGCATATCACCCGAAGACAGATGGGAAAACCAAATGAATGAACCAAATCTTGGAGGATATGTTGCATATGTACGTGATGGACCAACAGAAGCGTTGGGAAGAATTATTTCCACTGATAGAATTTGAAAATAACAACAGTTATCAAAGCACCATTAAGATGGCGGCGTTTGAGTTTCTTTATGGGAGACCACGTCTGATGCCTTTGAGTTGGGATTGGGTTGAGGATAGGGTCCTGGTGGGACCAAAAGCAATACAAGAAATGGAATATCAAATGCAAACCATCAGACAAAGGATCAAGGAGGCGCAGGATTGGTATAAGGGTTACGTCGATGCGCATTGTATCGACCGTAGTTATGAAGTTGGTGATCGAGTCTTCTTGTAGGTGAAAACAAACAAGAGTTCAATCAATTTTGGAAAGGGTGCTAAAATCTCTCCTACGTATGTGGGACCCTTCGATATTTTGTAAAGGAATGAGCCCGTGGCCTATCGACTAGCCTTTCTTGATTCTTTGAGGCGTATGCATGATGTTTTTCACGTATCTATTTTGAGACATTATGTTAGTGATCCTTCACATATGATTGACATGAGTTCCTTACGGGTATCGAATCAGGGTGCGCTCACAACGGAGCCAATATGCATTATGGACCATCGCATTCGACATCTACGACATCAAACACTAGATCAGGTCAAGGTCCAGTGGGACAACTATAGTCTGCACTCGACGACCTTGGAGGACGCATATGAAATGCGTCAACAGTTTCCATTTTTGTTTGATAGATAGATGTATAGATATTGTTAGACACTTTATTTCGACACTTATATACTGTGAAATTTCAGGACAAAGTTTAAAACAAGAGGGGGTGTATGTAACATCCCGTTCTTGCACACACCTGATTGGAATTATTCTTTGAGGACACTTGCGTGAAAGTGATCCCGTTCACTATATGATTAACTATTTTGATTATGATTATGAGGTGTGGAGGATATGATGATATGTTATCTTCTTATATTTATATCGACAGGTGTTATTGATTGGTTTTTACTAAGTGTCCAGGAATTTGGACGTTGAGGATGTTTATGGAATCGATGGATCTCCTTGGACTTCAAATCAAGTCAAGGAGTGGACTTTTATGGTTTGAATGTTTTTTATATTACATATGTGACATATGACTAGATATTATGATTTTGATTGTAATCGCTGACACATTTCGTTGATGGATGCAAGCTGATGATAGATTGCTAACCAGAATCACATTACAAGTAAAGGGGTCAGGTAGAACAACCAGAGACATTGAGGGAGAGGTGTGGCAGCATCCCTGCCACATCCTACTATCACTCCCACCTTGGATCGAACTGTAGGTTTACGATTACCTTCTTTGAGAGATCCACGATGTCGTGAGGGCAGACTATGATAGTCACTCACGACTATTCTGATGGGCACGCAATAAGGCAGGGTCCTTATTCCATAGAGGCCCTTAGTCTCCCACAACGTAACCTGACATAGTATTGACTCCAGGGGTTTGACGTCTACCAAAATCAGTCAAAACGCAAGTGGAACCCTTGGAGCACGTAGTGCATCTTGAAGGGCACGTCGCGCAAGTAAAACAGGAATGGAAGTGAGTGGCACCCTTGGAGCACGTAGTGCGTCTTGAAGGGCATGTCGCGATTTTAAATATGGTAAGTTAATAAAATTAGTAGCTAGAAAACTATTCCTCCTTAGGACCTAGTCGGCCTTAAAATGAATGATGGTATGAGTAAAGTTTAATAACTAATTTTTCCCTTAAAAATTGTCGCCAAGCCTAGTGAATTTGCAACCTAGGTCTAAGTAGAACATTTGAACAAAAAAAAACTAAATGGACATGTAACAAGAAGAGGGTAAACAAAATTCAAACATTAATAATTAAAGTAAAATTTTAATGAAGAATTAAATTATTAAAAGGGTAAATTGTTGTTTATGTCTAAACTTGCTAATTCTAAAATTAGATAAAAAGGGGAACTTAAAGAAAAGGGGAAAGTTAAAGAAAAAGGGGAATGCCTAACATAGTAGGGAATATATTCTTTGGAACCTTCTAATTGTGAACTTAGCTAGGTTTTAATAAAGGTGTCAATCATTTAGGAAATGTAACGGAATAAAGGGACACTAAGGAGCGTTTTTAGGAACGCTTTTAGGTGGGTGAGGGAAATAGGCAAATTTAATTAATTAATTAATTAAATATCTGGTGCAACTAAGGGATCGGGTGACATGTGTACGGAGGAGGTTTATCCTAATTAAATTTAATAAAAATAATTTAATGAGGGTTTGGCAACTAATCAGTAAGAAACCTCTATAAAAGGAATGGTTGAGAAGGAGAAAACATCACATATGGTATGCGTAAGGGTATGCTTCCAGATTTCAATCTTGACTGATTTTTTCTTGTGGGAGTTGGGATACCCAGCTCAGATATCTAGCTTAGTCTCTAGTAGTGTGTGTGTCCCCTTTACTGCTCGAGGCACTCAGGGGGAAGAAGAGTACCCCTAGCATTGGCTATGAGGTATCGATGATGTATCAGTGGTTAGAAAGCCGAAGTTGGATGAAGCGTGAGCGTGGTACATCTACCTTGAATTTGGCACCTTTGGTTAAGTTACGTATGTTAAATTTTCATTGAAGTTAGTTTTAAAAACATTAGAATTTATATGTTAAAAAAATGTAATGGCTCCCTGAAGATGGATGCTTGTGCACTTGATGTGTGGCTTTGACAATTAAGAGGTTGTGGTTAAGTTTAAGTTTTCAAAGTTTTTATTCACTATCCTTTTGTATTCTTATTCTCTGTGCTCAGATGTTTAACTATTGTTCACTCCATTTATGTTTCTGCATCTTCTTGGTTCACCAGTAATTAGATGTGTTTGGGTGCATTGGCTCTTTGTGCTTTTGTTTTTGAATTTTTGGTATGATTGAGTCCGATGTTGTTCTTCAAATACTGTTGAGTATGAAATTTTTAGTAGAATTTGTTTTTAATACAAGCTTAAGTTTTTAGCACAATGCATGTCATCAAAAACATTTGTTCAGCAAAAACATTGCCTGGATCTGATAAACTCCTGATGGTTCTTATCTCTAATTTATTTAGATTTTATAGATTTTATCCATTTATATTTTTCTCCCTAGTGTTGTGCTTTCTTGGCTAGTCGAAAGGTGCAGAGATATTATCCCTTATTCTTTTAACTTAATGGTAACTGCCAGGGAGATTTCGCACCTATCACTGTTACAAATTTTATCCCAGTATTAGTCGGATTTTTAATACCTTCGACACCCTCCTTCTAGCTTGCATTGTTTGGATTTTGATAGCATGAAGTATATTCTCGGACTGTTCACCGAGTTGATAAGGTGCTGAGAAATTTTTAGGGAGATCCATACATCTCTCATGGTTTAAACCTTGCCTCGACATTCCTTATATCGCTATGTCCCTTCCCTCAGCATGCTTTCCACCCAACAACCTGGATGTTTGTCCAGACACCTAACCCTTCCCTTACTCAATATTTGTCTGCTGATCCCCTATGCCTTACATTTTTTATCGCCTCTGTGGGTTCCTCTGATGCCCACGATATTTTCCCTCTTCATTTGTCCGTGTTTTTCTGAGTGACTACCAAGCTTTGTGCCCTCCTTCTATGGCTACATTTTTCCCTCAAGAAGGTCACGATTTCGATGTGATCCAACCTTACCTGTCCCTTCGATGAATTCTAAGTAATGAATTACTTACCTTGTGCACGCAGAATGTAGTTATGGTGTAATTATGCATGTAAATTCTAATTGGCCAGTGGTGTTTTCCCTTGTTTTATATTCTGCAATTTCTGAGAAAATGGAAGTGGCGGTTTCTTCTTTTTTTATAATGAATTTCAATTACTGACAGTTGGAAATTTTAAATATTATCTAATCCATAAATTCTGAGCGAATGGAAATTGAAATTTATGTCTATAATCAAATTGCATGTAAATTCTAGTCGGTGAAATTGAGTTACTATCAGTGGGCAAATTTTAATTATTATCTAAAATGCAATTTATGAGTAGTTGGCAAGTGGTTGTTCCTTTGTTTTATAATGAATTTCAATTATTGTCAGTTGGCAGACTTTAAATATTGTCTAATCCACGTTTTTTGAGTGAATGGAAAATATTGTCCCAACTCACTGGACTATTGCATTTCCTACCATACAAAGCTTCAAATGGGCTCATTTCCAATGAAGCTTGATACCAATTATTATAGGAAAAATCAACCAAGTGCAAGTAATCTTCCCACTTAGATGGCTTATCCATTACATGCATTCTCAACGTCTCTTCAATTACTTGGTTGACCGTCTTTGTATTTCCATTTGACTGTGGATGGTATGCTATGATAAAGTTTAGATTTGTACCAAATCCTTTAAACAATCCCCTCCAGAAAGTTGAAGTAAATTTTGTATCTCTATCTGAAACAATTTCCTTAGGTATCCCATGAAACCTAGAAATATCCCTCATGTAAATTTATGCAATATTAGTTATTGTATGAGTCATTTTAACAGGAACAAAATGAGCAACCTTTGTCAATTTATCAACCACTACCATGATTGAATCATGTTTCCTTGTTGTCCTAGGCAATTTAGTTATAAAATCAATGGTTACAACTTCCCATTTATTCTCTAGAATTGGTAATGGATATAGCAAACCGATTGGGTTCCTATGCTCAGCATTCACTCTCTAACATTCCATACATCTGGCAATGTAATCAACAACATCTTTCTTCATTCCTGGCCAAAAGAATTGTCTTCTTACTACTGCAATTTTTTTCTGGTAACCGATATGTACGACATATGGAAAATTTTGCATTTATTTTAATACCAAATTTCTAAGTTCTCCGAAACTAGGAACATAAATTATATTTTTATGCATACATAATCCATCTTCCCTCATCTCATATTCTTTAATTTTCTGCTATACATTTCCATGTTTTAAGCCTTATTTTACCTGTACGTAATGTTGATCTGTAACAACAACATCTAAAATTCTACTCTTCAAATCCGATTGATGCATTCTAATGGTTGTAGCATTCATGAGATGTATTCTTCTACTAAGTGCATCACCAAATTTATTTTATTTTCCTGTGATATGCTTGATGTCAAAATCGTATTCACTTAAAAATTCCATCCATCTCATTTTCCTGGCATTCAAAGTTGGTTGTTCAAAAAGATATTTTAGACCTATATGGTATGTTATTAATTCAAATCTCTTCCCCATGAGATAATTCCTCCACATCTTCAATGCATGAACAATGGAAGAAAGTTACAAATCATGTATGGCATAGTTCCTCTCATGTTCTTTAAGCTTTATGTACTTATAATTACCAATAACATGTCCATTTTGAGAAAGAATCCACCAAGTCCTTCCTTGCACGCATCTGTACATACCACAAAACTTTAATTTGGGTCAACAATCTTTAAAATAGGTACACTAGTAAGTAATTCTTTCAACAAATTGAAGTTCTCTTCACACTCAACTGTCCATTCAAATTTAATTCCCTTCTTTTTCAAAAAAATGATGGGATGAGCAATCCTAGAGAACCTTGCTATAAATCTTTTGTAGTAAACAACTAATCCCATAAAATATCTAACTTCTGAAACATTTATGGGTGTCGGCCATCCTCTAATGGCTTTAGTATTTTTTAGAATAGATAAGTATGTCCTCCATGAATAATATGACAAACTTATCCAAATAATTTCTGAATAAGCCATCCATTAAGCACATAAAGATAGTTGTTGCATTGGATAGTCCCAATGGCACCAATACATATTCATAATTCCCAGACCTGGTTCTAAAGGTTGTATTATTGATGTCTTCTTCCTTGATTCTTACTTGATGGTATCTTGATCTCAAGTATATCTTTGAAAATATATGTTCCCCTCTTAGTTGATCAAAGAGGTCATCAATTCTAGGTAGAGGGTGTTTGTTCTTCATAATGGTTTTATTCAATTTTTTGATGTCAATACAGAGCCTCAATGTTCCATCCTTCTTTTTGACAAAGAGTATCGGTTCTCCCTAAGGTGAAACACTTGGATGTACGTACCCTTTCTTCAACAATTCCTCCAACTGCATGTGTAATTCTTTTAATTATGGTGTACTCATTTTGTCAGGTGTTTTTTATACTGGGGTAGCTCCTAGTACTAAATCAATAAAAAAATAGATCTCCCTCTTTGGTGGCAATCCTGGTATCTCTTGGAATACATCCTCAAATTCTTGTACTACCAAAAAATCTTGAGTTCTTGGCCCTTTTGTCTTTTATGGATCCTCCACATGGGTTGCATATAGTTGACATCCTTTTCTGAAACATCACTTTAGATGTAAGGATGAAAAATCCCTTATAGAATTGGGTTTTGCAACTCCTTTCATGGTGCTTTGTTTTCCTTCTTAATCAAGACATGTAAATGCCTTGTTATGAAAACCTGGGACAACATGATGCTTGTCCAACCAATCCATTCCAATTAGAACATCATAAGATCCCAATGGTATAATATTTAGATCATCATTAGTATTCACTATGTTAAGACTTATGGAACAACCTTGTTATAACCCTAAATTGCACCATCCATGCTTACCTGGCATTCTGTTGTTGGGAAATTATACCCTACGGACTAACAAGATAGGGTTTAAACTTGCATGCAGATCATGACCCTTAAGAAATTACTTTTAACCTTCTATCCCAAACCTAAAACCCTTTTTCACATGCAAACATGGAAAGAACCGACTAACCTTTTTATCGACGTTTGGTGTAGGTCCTCCGTTGCGCTTTATCTCCTTGCTTCTACTGCTCCTTCCAAAGACGATCCTGCAATCAAGACAAAAACACTACGCATGCACGCTATTGTTCTACTAGAGGGTTAGAGATTAAGCATAAATCCAATAAAATATATAAGACTCGTATATTGGGATGGGAAAAGTATTCTTTATTAATCTCAAGATTAATCAACTTACAATAATCATAGATATCGGCCACCGTTCCTCGATCCTGATCCTGGGCTCCTCCTCTTCTTTGTCCTCCAACTGCTTTGCTTGAATTCTGTTTAGGCTTAAGAAAATGCTAAAGGGTTGGGACAAATGGATTCG
>ML777507.1:1243534-1257359 GCA_009831015.1 Picea engelmannii
CTAGGAAATGATACTCGGGAAAAATCCTCCAGTGGCCAAAGGTGTTAAGACGCAAAGGCAAACTGTTACTAGGCTGAAAGGTAAAGGATGTAGATGCGGTTGATAGAACACACAATGGTAACGTCCTTCGATGTAAGTTTAACAAGCCCAAAGAAGGGAAGCTCAGTGATTTTTCATGTTTAGAGAGTCTGAAAAAGCATAAAAGGAAACTCCATTGGGGTACCTTTTTCGACCATAGTCTAGTCGGTTCGAAAAAGGGGTAAACTAGCACCAACTAGACGTCAATTCAAAACCATTTTAATGAGTGTGAAAAGGACAAGATCACTCGGCTATTTTTTCACTTTTAAGGAGTTTGAAAAAATCTTAACTATGGACTCCATCAGGAATATTCTTCTGGACCATTTTAACGAGTGTGAAAGAATAAGGTCACTCGACGATCTTTTCAATTTTAGGGAGTCTGAAAAGAGCTTAAGTATGGACTCTGGGGGGGGTTTATTTTTCGTAAATTTAGTCCCTCAGGCCTGAAAAAGGAATAAAATTATACCTGAGGATACTCTTCTACAGAATGGGAATTCAATAGAGTATTCCTTTGTTCGTACAGTTGACCGTCCGGACCGAAAAAGGGGTAAACTACCGTCGGACAGACGTGACTTCAAATTTCAGTTTAACGAGCGTGAAAGGCCACAAGATCGCTCAGCAATCTTTTCATTTTTAGAGGGTCTGAAAAGGGCTTAAAAGGAGACCCGTTTATGGAACGTTCTTCTGGACCAATTTAACAAGTGTGAAGAAACAAGGTCACTCGGCAATCTTTTCATCTTTAAGGAGTTTGAAAAGGGCTTAAAGAAGACTCCATAATGGTTACTTTTCTCAGTTAATCTGGACGAGATCGAAAAGCAAAAATGCAGTCTCGTCGGATGTTTCTTTTGGGTCTCAAAGAGAGTTTGAAAAACAACAAAGGTAGCCCATGATCGACACTTTGTGGGTCGATGTCAGGCATCGCTTCGTAAGACCAGGCAAAAACATCGTGGAATTCTTTGAAAAGATCCGTGTAAATCTGAATCTCTTCGGGGGAGCAATCTGCTCCGACGAAGACATTCTCCACGACGCCAGGGTTTCGGGAGATGTTGATAGGTATAGTGGCAACGATATTTTCCATATTGCCCTCAGCATAAATTTCCTGTGTAGCTAAGAGGTTAATGGGACATGGTTGATATCCCGTCATGGTGATAGTGAATTCTCCTGCCTCGATTTGACTTAACTCTGGGAGGAAATATGATCTATGATGAAGATCTTCCCAAGGTTTGTCCGGACTAGTCATTGCCTCGATTACAGCTTCTTCAGAAGGCAAGACTAAGTCTAACGAATCGGTGGGAGAAAGATAACCCTGAGCCTAGATAGGCTTAAGAAGTGGATCCAACTCTTGTGCGGGAGTCGGATCGAGAGTAGCTGAAGTTTGCTGGACTAGAGAGTACGCTACTTCAACGACCGAAAAGGGCATGGACATGCCAGTGTGCCCTGTCTCATCCATCGTGTTTGATGGGGAAGGAAGAATCCACGAATCCTGAAAGTAAGTCGTGCGAAACGACGAAACATGAAAAATCTCAGCCTTGTGGTGAGTTGATACAAACTTGACATCGCCTTGAGGAGGTGGGTAATCGAAAGTACCCATCAAATATGGGCACAAACCAACTCCTATGTTAACGACAACGGCTTGAGGATTATCTATCATGGGAACCATGGATGCCCCCAAGGCTGGGTCAAGTCGAGAGAAGGACAACTGATCAATGGTCACTATTCGGCCTTCATGTGGAAACAATAGGACTCAGAAAACTGTAGCGACCACCGCTTGCATTGCATAAGTCCAACTACGACCTAACAATAGATTGTAGTCGATGGGGGCATCAACTACCTCTACTTCGATGCACACAGTCTTCCCCCCTAACTGCACAGGGAAAGAAGGAATGATGCCATGCGGTCGGAAAAAAGGACCATCGAATGCAGTGAGGAGAGTAGGTGACGGAGACAACTCAGGTTGACCAATGGCTTTCCAGCATGCTAACGACATAACGCAAGTCGAAGCCCTCGTCTACCACCGTGTGGAAGATATTCCATGTAAAAATTTTCGTGGGATGAGCCACTACTATCTGGAACGCGACATGGTAAAGCAAACGAGGTTTCAAGTCAGTCGTGTCTAACATGATGGTACCCGGGTTACAAGTCTCAGCAGAGCCTAACCCAGTCAACAAGGCTTTCCTCTGGGCAGGGAAACTTTGGAGGACCTCCAAAGCGGACATAGCACAAGGGGTTTGTGATAAATCTTCCACCACAGAGTAGTTCTGGGTGGCCCTTGCATTTGTATTGTGAGAAGCCCTCTTAAACGCACCCTTTGGAATGCGTGTCATTGTTTCACCCAACGTCTTCTCAATCTGGAGAGGAAGAGATGGGATCTCGGCTTCTTTGCCCTTCTCAGAGGCGCTTGGTTTACTATAGTCGTGTGCTCTAGTCGTGATTAAAGCGTCACTTTTGACCATATATACGTTCGCGGAAGAGGAATTGTTTGGGGGAGGGCAGTTTTCCTGGCTGCCCCCTTCGGCACTTGGAGAGGCCTGAGTTAAATTCTGCCCATGCTGAAAGGGATTAGTCAACATGGCTTGCTGTTGCTGTGTGACAAACTTCTGGGCCTCCACAAGCAGAGGGCATAGATGAGTTGGGTGGTCTTTCGCACATAAGTTGCACGGATACCTCGCCTTCCTCTTTTCCATGGTGCCCTCGCTAGCATTATCAGTTGGTTTTTTATCCCCCTTAGCCTTTTTGCGTTGTTTTTTCTTCCCTTCAGGCTTCTGGTTGGCCTTTGGGTTAGTCGTCTGCACGGAGTGTACTTCTGACGTTTGGGTAGGGGGAGCAGCCAAAGCAGTAGTCTGGCTGGCCGCTGAGTGTTGTATGGATAACTGCTGCAATTGTTTTGTCAATTGCTCAGCGGGCTTGGTTTGTGCCGAGCCAACGATACCATCGGGATGTGGTCCGGCTCTCTATCTGGTTTTGTCTAGTATCGATTGTGGTGCATCCGGAAGGATGTTGTACAATAGACCAGACTAAGAATAGATAAGCTCAAACTGTTGAGCCCTCATGATGGCATCTTCCTTGGAGAAAACCCCTGAAGTTGCGACATCTTTGGATAACTGTGGAACTAAAGACTTAAGGAACCACTCAAGCAGGAATGTTGGTGGGACGGGTACCTTGATAAGACTCTTTCGGCGTCACCACTCTCGAATATGATCTGAGATATGGTCCATTGTCGTCTGTTCGAAATTGGCTAGCAATTTTGTGCCAGCGTTGTATCTCACAGGTAACTGGAAATGGTTAAGGAAAGCCATATCCAGTTCGCCAAAAGAAGAGTATCGTGAGCGGTCAAGCTCGATGTACCATTTTGCGGCACTCCCAATAAGAGTGCGTTGAAACAATCGCAACTAGACGGAGTCATCTTTCAGTGAGTTAGATGAGCACCAGAGATGGAAAGTAGTCACGTGATCACCTGGATCTTCATTAGGCTTGGCCTCGAATTTTGGAATGTCTGAAGGCAACTTCGTTGGCATAGGAGGCCAACGCGGATCATGACAGATAGGATCATTTAACAACCGTGTCAAATTTGGCAAGTGTAACGTCACCGAGAATGGTAGTTTAGGTTGCTGCTGATAGTTGGGATAAAAGGGTCCTGGAGTTTGACTGGCACCAGGTTGCCAGGAAAAGTTTGGCTGCTAGCCCGGGTTCTGGTAGAAACCATGGCCCTGACCAGCATAAGGGTTTTGCATCTGTGAAGACATCGTTGGATGATTCCCCATGAAGGACATAGGATGTTGGGCATTGATCGTGTTTAACGGACTTTGGGAAGGATTACCCCATACTGGTCCCGAGGGGAGAGGCATAGAAGTTTGCCCGGGGTTCCATTGACTATGGAAAGAGTTACCCCAAAACAACATTCCAGATGAAGGAACGGATCCTTGTCCTGAGTTCCAAGGTCCTGGTATATGTGCCCCCAGTGCATGAATAGTACCCTGTGCCGGTGTAGACTGTCCAAAAATGGGTGTGACCCCAGATGGGAAAGAAGTGGATGCGAACGTGTTATTACCAAATGTCTCATTCCAGACAAATGGTGACGAAACTACCAGCTGAGTTTGCGCAGGTGTTCCTTGACTCCCGACTCCAAATGAACTCATGTGTGCAGGATGCCCGGCGGACTGCTGATGCAATCCACCAAGCGAAGGGGACGAAGGAGGGATATGACCTCCAGCATAAGGAAAAGCATTGAAAGGGATAGGAATGCCCCCAAGTTGACCTTGCAGAGGAGAATTAGAGCTCCCTGCCCCCAAACCCAAAGTCTGTAAAGTGGAGGAAGTGAGTGCAGGACTTGTACCTGAACTAGGCATACCGTATGAAAACGGAGGGCCTGTCGCACTAGGTGTGTAAGGAGGTGTGGCCGCCGCAATAGATGGGGTCGGTCCATTGTGTGACGTAGTTGCGGCCGAGACCATGGTGGTCCGGACCGTCGACAAAGGCAAGTTAAGAGAAGCTTCTCCTGTGGTAGCGACAGTGATGGGAACGGAAGAATTCCCAGAGGAAGTAACAGTGTTTGTTGTCATAGCTGTGTGAGGCACTGACAGGAGTTTGGTAAATTGGACTGGTACAATAACCGGTGTCCAAATATCAGTGTTTTAGGTTTCAACTACGCCAAGATTTGCGGTTGATTCCTCCGGGAGTTGTTTGGGCTCAATTGTTTGAAACCCGGTTGCTTCGAAAGACCCTCGTTGGTCTAGCTTCCGCCTCAATGGTGGCAGGGGTGGCTCCAGTATAACCGGCGGCAGGCCCAGAAGCCTTCGTTACCGGCAGAGCTCTGAATCCTCCACTGTGTGAGAAAATTCATGACACGCTAAGGTATTCTACACGAACAAACAGTAACACGCACTAAAAGAAGCCCCTATGAGATAAGACAAGCAATCACTAACTATTTTGAAGAACAGTTACAACAACCAACACTAGAGCAAATTATCGGTGCAAGTGAAACTCGAAAACAGAAGCACCCTCCGGGTATACTCTGCAAAGCATGGCCCGATGTCTATCCTAGGTACCGCGGTATACCCCCACAGGCACTCGTGTATGTCCCTAGAAAAGATTGGCAACTAGTTTTCCAGCACGTGAACAGTCACCAGGCGGGTACAGTCGATAGTCGGGTAGACCACAATGAGCAGGGTATCAAGCCCGAAACATGTCAAGGGTATCGAGAGAAAATGGTCTGGAAGACAACTGAGGACCTCGAACGGATTCGATACCCACGAAGCTCCATGGAAAATGAAAACAACGGAATCCCCCAACAAATCCTCGATATGTGTTCTCCACTACGCTCAGTCCAGCTTTGGAGGGGTTATCTCCGCTGCCTTTCCTTACGCGACCTCGTGTTTAGCCCTTATGTTAGAGGGGGGTCCCGGATAACTTTTCGTAACTAGACTTCTACACTCCCTATTGACAAACTCCAATGTTTGGTTTGAGTGGCCTTGGAGAATTTACTCTCCAACCTATTCCAAGGCCCTAGTCCTGAGCTAGTGTATGTACCCTACAAACAAAAAGTCTAATCATTTTTAATTAGCGCTGCTTTTAATGGGATTTTTTAAGTCACGAGGTATGAAGGTGAAACTGATGGTGTGTAAAGACTCAAAGAAAAATGAACAAGAAATGTTTGGAAACAAAAACTGTTACGAAAATGCAGAAACCAACAACTTTTCAACAAGAAAGACTTCTTTATCTTTTTGAATTTTTTAAGATTGTATGCAGAAAAACATAAAGGAATTTCACTCAATCTGTGAGATAATTATGCTAAATGCACTGCGAAACAACTTATGAAAAAAGACTTCTTCCTAGCTACTGGCGCAACAACATGATCTTCAAACCAAGAAGAAAATGAACCAAGAGAAAAAAAAATTTATTTAATTGCAAAAAGGAGCAATAAAGGGAAAATGACGACAAGCACAAAACCAAGAAAACAAGATAAAGTTCTGGCTTAAAGCATAGATCGCAACAAACCAGAGCAAAGACGTACAAAAGCAATCAAGAAAGCACCGATTCTAACACTTGTCTAAAAACCATGAAACAAATTTTTCTTTTGTCTTTTCTATCAAAACATCAACTAATAAAAACATAGGCTAAGGATAAGAGGCCCTAACCTACTAACTGTGCATCCCCAGACTCAAACCCCTGAGAGGAACACTTCTCACCACAGGAGGGGATGACTTCCCCACCCAGGCTAAAAAGCAACCAATCAAGCCCGCGACTGTCACTGAAACAGCACGCGTGCGAACACGTGCTGAGCTATAACAGCACGCGGGTACCCGTGGGCTAAGCTTAAGCAGGCCGCGGGTCTATGTAAAAGCTAATACAAAACAACCGCAGGCAGCCCAGACCTGAAAAAGGCCTCTGGTACTGACAATCAGGGTCTCTTAAAGGCTTGGATGCTTCTATTTTAACAGAAAAGGAAAATAAAATGCAAATAATCACACACAATAAAGCAGACTGAAAACAAGACGGTAAACCAACAAGACCCAGACAAGATCCAGAAAGCCCCCTGAGAAGGTAAACTTCTGACAGGGAAGAGGAGACTGCCTCTCTAACTTTCTGAACACTACACGCTACTGAAACCTCTGTAGCAAGCATTCAAACGCGGGCTACAGAAGGTTAGGGCGCGGGTTACATGCGGGCAGGCCTTCTGCAGGCCGCGTGTACCTCTGTTTGTCCCGATAATGAGTGTCAAGCAACAGTCAAGGAAAAACTGGTATTGATAACCAGGTTCCCTGCTAGCTTTTGACCTAACAGAAAACAAAACAACAAAGAAACGGAAACTTTATTCCTTTAAACTACCCAAAAACCTCTCTTGAATCCGGAAACCCTAAGAGTAAAATCTCTCCAGTGGAGTCGCCAATTCTATTGTTGGGAAATTATACCCTACGGACTAACAAGCTAGGGCTTAAACTTGCATGCAGATCATGACCCTTAAGAAATTACTTTTAACCTTCTATCCCAAACCTAAAACCCTTTTTCACATGCAAACATGGAAAGAACCGACTAACCTTTTTATCGACGTTTGGTGTAGGTCCTCCATTCCACTTTATCTCCTTGCTTCTACTGCTCCTTCCAAAGACGATCCTGCAATCAAGACAAAGACACTACGCATGCATGCTATTGTTCTACTAGAGGGTTAGAGATTAAGCATAAATCCAATAAAATATATAAGACTCGTATATTGGGACGGTAAAAGTATTCTTTATTAATCTCAAGATGAATCAAATTACAATAATCATAGAGATCGGCCACCGTTCCTCGATCCTGGTCCTGGGCTCCTCCTCTTCTTTCTCCTCCAACTGCTTTGCTTGAATTCTGTTTAGGCTTAAGAAAATGCTAAAGGGTTGGGACAAATGGATTCGGCAATTGGGCAGAGTTTCTTTGCTATCTTTTTCCTCTTTTGAATAGTACCCCTACCCCTTCTTTTATAGGCTAGAAGGAGCTAGGGTTTTGGACGAACTCTCGGCCATGCATGGCTGGGAGTTTCAGTTAACTGACCCAAAGCTTTTCGTCCCGTCGACAACTTTCCTGTTTTTGTGCTTTGTTAGGTAAATGCAGGCTGTAGTGGGCCAGCCAGCATTCCAACGCATGCAGTAGTGAGCCTGTCAGCGTTCCAACGTGCCCAGTAATGGGTTAGGGCGCGGGTTACTTAATTTAAGAGGTTTTTCAAGGTTTTATTCAGCATGGCTTTAGCAATGAAGGGCAATGAGTTGGCCTGATGCCAGGTAAGCATGGATGGTGCAATTTAGGGTTATAACAAACCTCTGACCATATCATTGATTATTCGTTTGGCTCCAGTGCCTAGCTAAACAAAACTTGATTTTTCAAGATTACTTTTCTCCAAATGTAATCTATCCACTATTTTAGGATCAATGTAACCATGACTTTCTTCCAAAAAATTAAAATAGCAGCAGGTTGATTAATGATCTTACCTTCCACCTCGATCATATTGCATTGGTACTCTAATTCTTGATATTCTAATGTTGCATAGATTCTTCCCATGTCTTCTACTGTTGTAGCCTCTTGGATGTTGTGCATGGTATTCACTTTGTCTTTTTTGTGAGGGAAATCCATTTGCAGATGATCTTCTTTGCATCCCCAACATTGGATTGGTGGTCTCCCCTTTTCCCAAGGAGTCTTCTCTCTTTGACATCCTTAGGAGGCTGTTCTGGTTGATTTTTATTTGGGCTATTTCTGTTGAAATGAGGCTTCAATCCTTTCTTTCACTGGTTAGACTTCGCATTCTTCTTATCCTTCCAATATTTCTACACAGACTCTCTTCCCTTTCCTTTCTCATGCAGGTACTTATCCTTCCTTATGGTCTCAGTCAGTTTCATGGCCTCATCATATTGAATCTTATCTTTATAAAATAAAGGAAGTCCACTCAAAAACCTATGTATTTTCACCTTATCGTCCTTTATAAACCATGCATACTTTAGCAGTCCCAAGAACTTATTTTCATACTCTACCATGGACATGATTCCTAGCCTGAGTTCAAAGAGATTCTGCATTTTCTTATCATATAATTTCTCTGAAACGTACTCCTTATGAAAATGTTTCTTTAATTTATTCCAAGTGATCCTGCTCTAATTTATGTGCTCAACTTGCTTAAGTTGATCCCACCAGATAGCATCTTTTCCATGTAGATGGTAAGTGGCAATTTTGGCTTCTAGTTTTGATGAGTAGTTATGCAATTGAATCCACGTGAATCCCAAGGAAGTTGGAACTCCCTCAGATAAATGGATTCTTGAAAGGCACACTCTCTCAACTTATTGGAGGAGAACAGTTGGGTGCAAGTCCCAAGGAAGTAGTAACTGATCACATCTAACTAATTGATTGTTAGAAGCTAGTTGTAGCTTGACCTATTCTATCCATCATGTAATAAAAAGCATCTAAATAATATTTGCCTCCTATTCTTAATAAAGTGATGGTCATTTTTATCTTTGTTTTGGTGATAGCATTCATGTTTTCATGTTTTGGTTAATTTCCTAAGTATTGTTATTGTAGATCAACATGTGTTCAATGAATTGAAGTGTTTGTTTATTTTATGTTGATGAATTATGATGATGATGATGATTTACGCCTATAAATATGAAAAGTGAAAATAAAATAAGTATCAACTCATCTAATCAATATCATTACGTATCTTTATGTCTTCCAAGCAAACAAATCCAAGAGGATGAGAAGTAGATGATTTTTTCTTCTAATTAGATTCTAGAGTCTAGTAGATATTAGCTAAAACTTAGTACTATGCTTATTTTTGGACTCTAGATGTCATTTCATGCCTATTTGTTTATGTATTATAGTTAATATATGGATTCCACTTCGTTTTCTTTTGTTAAAACCATCAAATTGATGGGTGATTTTAAAAATTACCTGTATATATATATATATATATATATATATCAAATAAGAAACTGTAAGCATTTTCAAATTGGACTACAGAAAATAAAAGAAGCTAGAAATCATGTTGGATGAGACTCTGATGAGCTCCGAGATGATATGAGACTCTAAGATAAGCACAAAATGCACACATAATGTTGAGACTCTGAGATAATATTGTGAGATATGCACAGACTATTCCCTTAATGGGTCTTTGGGAATTCTAGAAAAACCCCATCTTCATCGCCACTCACATCATGCAAATTGCAATCACGCACCATGCACGATGAAGATTGAAGCCTTAAGGTTGAGAGTCACATCATGAAAATTGAAATCGGGCACTATGCACACTGAAACTTGAATCTTGAAGGTTCAAACTCATGTGACATGCCCACACCCATAGGTGATCGATATG
Source organism: Picea engelmannii (assembly GCA_009831015.1). Classification (NCBI taxonomy): domain Eukaryota; kingdom Viridiplantae; phylum Streptophyta; class Pinopsida; order Pinales; family Pinaceae; genus Picea; species Picea engelmannii. The sequence goes on from ML777507.1 coordinate 1,253,436, forward strand.
CTATATAAAATACCAACCTATGGAGAAATAATACTCACATTGAAGGGTCTTTTTTGTTGTCCAATAAAAACAATAAAAGTGACTTTTCTTTTCTATTTGGGTGAAATAAATATTTTATGTTTGATTTTGAGAGTTTTTATGTAGTTTCTTTAGTGTTGGTAGTAGAGGATATTGAAGCCTCAAGGTAAAACAAGCCATCATCAAAGGGTAGGAAAAGAGGGCTTGTCCTAATGAAAAAAATTAGGATGATATTGGAGTTTTTAAATGGAATATTCCTAGAAGCACCTTTGGGAGATACTCCACACAAAATTAGGCATTCATAGTGAATATAGTAGACAACTTGTGCTAATTCCCGATGATTTCAAATCTAGACGTCTTGTCTCATTCCTAATTGTTGTGATCATTGGTTAGGCTACCTTTGTACATTGGGCATATTCTTGTACAAAGGTATTAGATAATCATTGTTATAATAGAAGAAACAAAAATAAATATAATACATATTGTTTAAATGATGGAAAAAATAAATATAACACGTCATGTGAAGTGCAATTTTAAAATAAAACCCGTCAGGAAAAATTTACTTGATAAGTAAGAGTGCCCATCAAATGTATACACTACTTACATGGGATTAATCAAGCCACCAATTCTAATGCATTTCTCATCTTATGTATTACAATAAGATCGTCTAGTTCAATTTTAACATCAATCCATAAAGAAGTGAATTAGGAAATCAAATTCCTAGAATAGAGTCAACCTATTAATAATGAAGTTTGTGACATCGTGGATTCAATTAATGTAAAGTATAAGCTTAAGTAGGAAAAACATTAAAATATTTCTTACAACATCCATATCGATGGTAGAGTCAAATATTATGTTTACATGCAATGGATTTTGATTATTTGGTTTGGTTGTCATTAATGTCAACCCTTGAAGAAAGTTTGGTAGTGAATTTTGGTAGCACAAAGGTTTGGGCAATGGAACTAAGTTTGTTTGATGTATAATGGTATGATTTTTAATATATTTTAAGGTAATACTATTCTATATGGATAGTACATGTCATGTCATTTCCAGTGGTATGTGGAACATCACATAACCCCTCACGATTAGAGAGTTATGGCCATGTGAAGTTGGAGAACCCTCATGAGTCATCTAGAAGCCCCAAAAGGTCAAAGTAGTCAAAGTGGTTGCAAATAAGAAAATATTTAAATAAAAAAGTGAAGTGATCAGTGTACTATAAGTAAAAGTGGATACAAATTAAATTATTTAAATAATAAAGTTAATGGAGAAATTACTAAGTGGACAAGTGGTTAGAAGTGGGTTAGCCCTAAAATAAAGAAAGTGGTTTAAGAGATTTTAGAAGGTAAATAATAAAGTGAAGTTATGAGTGTACTATAAGTCAAAGTGGATACAAAACAAATTATTTAAATAATAAATTTAATGGAGAAATTACTAAGTGGCTAGGAGTGGGTTATCCCTAAAATAAGAAAAGTGGTTTAAGATGGTTAGAAGGTAACCCCTTGAGGAACCTACATAAAAGTATAAATAAGAGGCAAGGGTATATCATTTAATTACACTTGAGCATATTGAATATATACAAGTGAATGAGGTAAACAAAGGATATCTAAGGCGAATTTCTGAGGGAAGGTGAAGTAAAGAAGGCTGAAATTCAAGGGAGGATAAATTATTTTGATGATTCTTTCTAAGGTATGTTATTTACAGGTCATCTCACCATTTTCACAATAACATTTTTTCTAGAATGATTTCGACCGTGAAATATGGAGGTTGTTGAGGAAACATATCCAAGTAGTTGTGATCAAAATTTCAACTTTTGGGTCGTTGTATTTTTGGATTTAAACTCTGTTGAAAATAGGGTTTGTGGCTAGACCTGAAACTAGTATAAAATAGGTGTTTCGGGTAAAAACGTCATAACTTATTCATAACAGATCCAAATTCAGTAAGACCAAATGTATTGGTTATAGTACATTCTTTAGTATTCTTTGTACCATGTTCAAATACATATAACAAATATTTTGTGCGAGGCATTCTCTACAAGTTTTCTCTCTAGAATAAGCCAAAATTCAACAAGGTATGTCATGTTTGCTATAACTCCTTTTCTGAGAGGTTCCAAGTAGTGAAACCTGGAGGAATTACATAAAAGACACTGAAGAACATTTTGTACCATTTTCATATATGTATTCATTATAGGTACATAGTTATGATTATTGCAAGTTGGGGTTGTTGACTAATCCAAAATTAGTCATGTGAGAATAAAGTAAAGTTTGATGAAAATGTTAGTCTCTTGTTGTTAAAGTTAAGGAAGGTTTGTAGGTATTTCATCATAGGTCTGTTACAGAGTTACAAATCAGATTTGGATAATGAAATTGATGAGGGCTTTTGGTTGAGGTACACGTTGGGTACATGGTTGAGACAAGTAGTTGATGAGTTGGCACATACATGAGGTGTATAGTTGATGATGTTGGTACATCTTGATGATTCATATTTGATGAGTAGTTGATGCATGATTGGTACATACTTGGTACATGGTTGGAGGAACTTGTTAGTGTTATTGTTGACACATGGTTTATGGATGATGTAACATACTTGTCTTGATATATTATTAGAAGAACATATTGATCTTGGTGATGATTATGAATTGTTGTGTCATGCTTGGTTGATGCACATCTTGATGATATTGTGCATATGGTTGAGAGTTGTCTTGGTGAATGATCTTGGTGAGTAGATCTAATTTACTTGATAAGATTGATTGAACAGGTTATTGTGACAGGTTATTTGTACAGGTTTGGTGCATGGTTGATGCACTTGTTTATGGTACAGGTTGAGGTACAGTTTGATGTATGGTACATGTTGGCTTGGGTTATTGGTACAAGTTGTTACGGGTTGTTTGATGTAGGTTGATTGTTACATCTTTACAACAGTATATCTCACAGTGATAGTGTGATAGTGGTTCCATCGTTCTACTTATATTTCAGGGAGGTTGGACAAGGAAAGGATAGGTGGTTGTAGCCACCTTCCGGCTATAGCCAAAGAAAATAGAGGGTTCTATTCTCCTTCTGATTGTATCCATAGAATTAGGGAGTTGGAGCTTCCCACCATAGGTGAAAGGTCATGACATGATTAGCGGGGTCATCCCCTGCCTTTCCTTCAAACTTTGGAATGTCTGAGGGGAGTTTGGTTGGCATTGCAGGCCATGTGGCGTCGTGCAATATGGGATCATTAGTGATCTTGGTGAGATCCGGAATGTTGAGAGATGCCAAGTATGGCATCTGTAGTGGGGGTGGAGGGTTAGCTCCTGCCATAGTGTGTTGTGAACCTGATCCTTGATGAGGACGAGGTGGGTTGGTGCTCCCTCCTTGAGAGGAAGTTGGTCCTCCGCTTCCATGTAAAGGAGAGCTAGAGGATGGATGACCTTGGGAAGTGGACCCAAGTAAGGTAGAACAAGCAAAGCTGATCCTAGGATGGTAGCACTCACCGGAGTGTGTGAACGGGTACGACCAGATACACCCCCTAAGATAGGTGGGAGATTGAGAAAACGTCGTGAACGACGGGGGTTCTGTGGTTCCCCTATGATGTTAGACTGATTGTGTGGAATGTGTGCAACAAGTGGTGAGAGAAATATAGAACCAAGAGTCTTTGCAAAGTGTCTACACAATATATGTACCAAAGTCAAATTGTAATCAGATGTGCATCATACATAAGTGAGAAAGCAGTATATATATGGGTAAGAGAGTTTTTGTCCACGTGGGGGAATCAAAAAGAAAGTAAATGCTCGTGTCCTAGAAGACGTAACGTCCTTCCTCTCAAATAGCACTGGATCTTCCAATAGCTCTCAACAGTGGGGTCTGAAGTCATCGGAAGAGACACTAGTGAAGAATGAAATAACTGGTTATAATGAGGGGTAGAGGG
>ML777507.1:1267213-1293435 GCA_009831015.1 Picea engelmannii
CGGCAATCTTTTCAATTTTAGGGAGTCTGAAAAGAGCTTAACTATGGACTCCGGGGGGGTTTCTTTTTCGTAGATTTAGTCCCTCAGGCCCGAAAAAGGAATAAAATCTTACCTGAGGATACTCTTCTAAAGAATTGGAATTCGATAGAGTATTCCTTTGTTCGTACAGTTGACCGTCTGGACTGAAAAGGGCGTAAACTACCGCCGGATAGACGTGACTTCAAATTTTAGTTTAACGAGCGTGAAAGGTCACAAGATCGCTCGGCAATATTTTCATGTTTAGAGGGTCTGAAAAGGGCTTAAAAGGAGACCCGTTATGTTTTGGGAGTCCGAAGGGTAAGTCAAAGAGTGAAAAAGACCCATGCAAATGAGGCTCAAGCTCGTATTCAGGAAAGACTATACGGACTCCCGAGACTACTATGTTGTCAGAAATGGCATGGACACCATAATGCAACCAGGAACTACCTAGGGCATCCATGTTTTGGTAAGCTCTACCACCAAGTTGCGACACTTCTAGCAGATATGATGGTTCCGTGTCACCACCGGATGGGATCGATCCTATATCATAAAAAGGCAACGAGATGCAACAGTGGGGATGAAATCCTACCCTATATGCTCCAGTTGGTTTTTGAAAAAAAAATTATGGACCGTCCATATTTTTTATTTTTTTTTCGGAAACTCAATAAAAAAATGTCCCAATACCTGTTCAAATCCCTCCCATATAACTCCTGAACCACTCAAAATGGCTTCTGGTATAAAGAAACTGATAAAGGGCCCCAAAAAAGTGACAAAAAGAGGCTAAAAAGTCTATAAATAGAAGTTGGCAGCTCATTATCACCATTGTTGATTTGGAAATTGACTCTGGAGCCAAAAGACCCCCTTTGCCAAAGATTGTGATTCCAGGAGCTACAGTGGACGAAACGGACTTCTTCTTGGACCAAGTAAGTACAAACTCCCCTATCTTGCATTTCAATACTTCATTTATTGAATTTGAGCGTGTTTGGGGGGTGGTCGTCGACCTCTAAGAGGTCAACCCTAATAAAACGCGGGCTATCCAGGGACAGCCCGTGGGTACCCGCGCGCAGATCCAAAACTGCGCGCGGGTACCCGTGACTGTCGCCTCGACAGCCCGCGAGTGCCCCCCCGCGCAATGAAAAATTGAGTGACAAGACTTTAACTCCCTTTTTTCCTTTGTATTTTTGGCAGGATGTATGTTCAGTGGAGTGAGAGGGAGCACAATGGTGCCAATGAGGCAGTGGCTGCAGATCCGAACGTCATGGTCATGCTGACACAGTGTGGCTTGGTAAAGTTTTTCTTGTGTCCATTTATGCGCGCTCAACCCAGGCTACTGAGTGCCTTGGTTGACTATTGGCACCCAGATGCAGAGGCCTTTATGATAGAGGGGCAATCCTTGGTGCCCACCACCGAGGATATCTACTTTTTGACGAGCCTCTCGAGGAGAGGGGAACCCGTCAACTTTCATACTTTTCCTGCGGGGCCGAGCAAAGTCTCGGAATTGATAGAGGAGTACTGTGAGGCTGGGACCGATCAGAGATCTTCATCGGTTCCTGTGAGTAGGATTACCAGCCTCGCCCTCCAGAACATTTTATCACTTATCGGGCGGATTACCGGCTCTACGGCCGTGCACCGGGCTTCGCGTGCATAGATGAACTGTGCGATTCAGTGCATGAATGCACAAATTTTTTACTGGAGTACCACACTACTGGAAAGCATGACAGGGCAGCTGACAGCTTGCAGACAGCGGACGCACAGGAACTTTAGGTTTGGGACCATCCTGTGTTCGTTCTTTTTTGAGAGAGTTCCATGCTTTAGTCCTCGGCTGACAATATGAGGACATCTGGCGACTTTCCCTGCAGTGTGCAGATGGGCAGCGTTGCTGCCGCGACAGGGTGGTGGGAGGACCACCGAGGCCTTCAATGATGACTTCTTCGCGTGGTTGTCGCGACAGATCCCGGCGATCGAGGATTACCCATATGCAGGGATCAACTTTTCCAGAGATCTAGCGATACCAGTGCCTCTTGGTGAGGAGTGAGGAGAGATGGGTAAGTCTCCACCTACCTAGTTTTTTTGTTTGCATATGTAATTTTTATGTCTTTTTTGAGATATATATCATGTTTTTGTATACCAGAGTTGTTTGACGGGTGAAATTTTGTTGCATGCAGATGTGGGACCCATGCGACCTACCGATTATGCACGGAACAGGCGTCGCCCACGGCCTGAAGCCGCAGCTGCTGCCACTGGAGGAGCAGCAGTAGCTGGGAGCCTCCCAGCAGGAGAGGCCGAGAGAGTCCTGAGGCGGATTGAGCGGAACTTTACTGCGCTCACTCGCACAGTTCCCATGACAGAGATAGAGGACCTGTCGCCCTCCATGCAGCCTCATGTTGTGGGGGCACCTCGGACATGGGTCCGTTTGTTTAGGCGTTTAGCCCAGGCTATTCATGATTATAATAGGGCCCACCGGCCCTGAGCAGACTTGTAAACTTTTTATGTGCCACGAGCACCTTGTTGTACATATTTTTTGAGGGCATAAGCCCCGGTGACTTGTTATGGTTCCCATTTTTTGAGGTGCTTGCGCCCATCGATGTACTCTGAGGATTTTATCATGTTTATATATGATTTTTATTTCTTTTCTGTGTCTTTATGGATTATGTGTACAAAAATGTGTTTACATGTGTATGATCATGATCTTTTTATGTGTGAGAAAGATGCCAATCTAAAATGTGATTAGCTAGAGTATCTGTGATTTGATTTAGACTCCTAGGAACATGAAAATATGTAATATAATCAAAGTTGTGTTCCAGGAGACGTACCCTAAGGAATCGTCGGTGTAAAGTCAGATCAAGGACTCGGTATATTCTATTTAGCTGCGACACAACCAGTTGAGCGTCTAGATAGACCCGGAGACGAGAGATACCCAATGACAAGGCGTCACGAAGCAACTCGATAACTGCACTATACTCAGCAACATTATTTGTGGTGTCACCTAAGCATATCCCTCCGGAAGATAACAACTGACCTTGTGGTGTAAAGATTACCCAAGCTGCGAAGGCAAGCCTTCGCGTGTGTCTACTAGCACCATCCGCATACCCAACGAACACCTCGGACTTACTTGACATCTGCCATATTGACGAAATATAACATCAATGACACGTCCATAACACGTTTTTCAAAATAAATGTAAAAAAGTAATAGCACAAAGACTATACATATGTTACAAAAAGCTACCCACAGTGACCATGCTATGAGTAATACTTCTTGAGGTAGAGCCCATTTCTAGGCTCCGCCAAAGCATTCCCTTCAAAATCAACCGGACGATAAGCGCCCTTTTTTAAAACCTCCTTAATAATGAAGGGTCCGAACCACATGGGTTTAAACTTGCCTGCCCCCAGGGGGTCCTTATCTTGGTCGTAAACCAGTACAAGATCGCCCTCAAAAAAAAATTGAGGACGCACGGACCTATCATATTGACACCTGACCTTATGTTTATGAGCCTCGTTGGCCAGGGCCGCATCGTGACACTATTCATCAAGATGCTCAAGGTGTACTAACCGTTCTTCGAGTGGAGAAGTGTCTGGCAATAACTGTACTGCCAATTTCAGAGATGGAATTCGACATTCGATGGGAAAGTACCTCCAGCCCGTAAACGAGTTGGAAAGGTGAGAAACCGGTTGCAGTTTTAAATGATGTTCGGTAAGCCCATAATGCCGAGTATAACATCAAATGCCAATTTGACTTGGCTGAGTTGATAGTTCGTTGTAGCATTGTCTTGAGAGTTTTGTTAACAGCTTCCACCTGCCCATTGGCTTGGGGATAGTAAGGTGAGGAATTTTCTTGCCGTAACCCAAGCTTTGATGTTAATTCGGACATCATTTGGTTCTGAAAGTGACTGCCATGGTCAGTGACAATCTCTTTCGGGACGCCGAACCTTGCTATAATCTGGTTAAATAAGAAGAGGGTTGCAGTCTCTCCATCATCTTTAAACGTTGGCATAGCTTCGACCCATTTAGTGAAGTAGTCGACAGCTACGATGATATAGCGGTGCCCCCTTGCTGACGGGGGGTTGCATGTAGTGTAATCAATCCCCCACTTTGTGAAGGGACCAACTGTGACGACAGGAAACATAGGAGCTGGATGTGCCCTCATCTTCCGTGAGAAGATTTGGCACGGATGGCACTTCTTGACCGACTCGATACAATCTTTAATAAGTGTGGGCCAGAAGTAACCTGCTCGTAAAATCTTTTGGGCTGTTGCCAACCCAGATAAGTGACCGCCACAAGCTCCTGTATGACAATCATTGAGCACTATGACGGCCTCCTCATGAGTGAGACATCGACGCAAGATACAGTCTACACCTCTCCGATATAACATATCATTGAGTATGAGATAGTTCTTGGCCTGATGGCGTATCCGTCGACGCTCATCACGAGAATCAGAGGTGGGGCACTTCAAAGTCTAGAGATAGATCAATATATCTCCATACCAGGGGTCTGATGATTCAATCAAAAACATATCCCCCTGGATAGGCGATTCTTCAGGCACAACATCACCTGACTCAACCGGAAGTTCCGAAATAAGTTATGCGAAGACCAATGACTTATTGGACTTCGCTGAAACGAAGTCTAAGTCAAATTCTTGGAGGATGACCATCCATCTACTGATTTTTCCGCCGATAACTCATCGTGTCAACATGTACTGCAATGGATTCACGACAGCTACGACGATGGTCTTGCGAAACAGAACATAGTGACAAAATCATTGAACAGCATGAACTGCTGCCAACGCAAGCTTTTCGAGATGAGTATAATTAAGTTTCGGTCCTACGAGGCCTCGGCTTAGGTAATAGATCATGTATTCATAAAACGAATCATCTTCCTGAACTAAAACCATGCCTATGGTTGACTCTGCGGCAGTCAGATATAATAGGAAATCCTTGTTATAATTCGGTGGTCGTAGCAGAGGTGTGGTTGTAAGAGCGTGTTTCAATGCGTCGAAAGAGAGTTGTGTTGCTTCATCCCAGAAAAAGGGAACATCTTTCTTCAGTAAACACATGAAGCCCTTGGTGATTTCGGCATAGTTGGCGATGAAGCGTTGTAAGAAATTCGCCTTGCCTTGAAGACTTTGAAGTTGTAAGATTGTGCGTGGGGGGGGGCAACTGGATTATCGCCTCCACCTTAAGAGGATCGACCATGATCCCTGTGGTTGACACTATGAAACCTAACAAACGTCCTGATGTGACGCAAAAGCTGCACTTGTTGGGATTCAAGTGAATCCTAAAGTAGCGGCAGCGTTCGAATATTAGTCGAAGGTGCATAGGATGATCCTTTCGCTTGCGAGAGCATGATGCTAAATCATCTAGATAGGCCTCGACTATATGTTTGAGGTCATGAAACGCAAAAGACATGGCCCGCTGGAAAGTGGCTCCAGCATTCTTGAGACCAAAAGGCATTTTACGATAGGCAAATGTACCCCACGGACAAATGAATGTCATTTTATGTTGGTCTTCAGGTTTGATTTGGATTTGATTATAGCCTGAAAAACCATCCATGAATGAAAAGGCTTCACAACCGGCACATTCATCAATGATCTGGTCGATGAATGGGGTTGGATAATTATCTTTCGGACATGCCTTGTTCAAATCACGGAAATCGATACATACGCGAATCGTGCCTTGTTTTTTATTGACCGGCACAGGGTTTGACACCCATTGAGTCAAATGTATAGGGTAAATGAACCCTGCCTTAAGCAATTTCTCAACCTCAGCCTTGATGGCTGCTGCTTTCTTAGGATTAACTGGATGAAGTTTCTGTTGAACAGGCTTAGCATCAGGATACGTTGTGATTTCGTGTTCAACTATTTTTGGATCGATGCCTGGCATTTCCTCATAAGACCAAGCAAAAATGTCACGGAATTCTTTAAAAAGATCCGTGTAAATCTGAATCTCTTCGGGGGAGCAATCCGCTCCGACAAAGACATTCTCCACGACGCCAGGGTTGCAGGAGATGTTGATAGGTATCGTGGCAGCGATAGTCGCCATATTGCCCTCAGTGTAAATTTCCTGTGTAGCTAAGAGGTTAATGGGACATGGCTGATCTCCCGTCATGGTGATAGTGAATTCTCATGCCTCGATTCGACTCAACTCTAGGAGGAAATATGATCTGTGATGAAGATCTTCCCAAGGTTTGTCCGGACTAGTCATTGCTTCGATTACAGCTTCGTCAGAAGGTAAGACTAAGTCCAACGAATCGGTAGTAGCAAGAGAACCCTGAGCCCAGATAGGCTCAAGAAGTGGATCCAACTCTTGTGCAGGAGTCGGATCAGGAGTAGCTGAAGCTTGTTGGACTAACAAGTATGCTACTTCAGCAGCCGACAAGGGCATGGACATGCTGGAGTGCCCTATCTCATCCATCGTGGCTGATGGGGAAGGAAGAATCCACGGATCCTCAAAGTAAGTCGTGCAGAACAATGAAACATGGAAAATCTCAACCTTGTGGTGAGTCGATATAAACTTGACATCGCCTTGAGGAGGTGGGTAATCGAAAGTACCCATCAAAGATGGGCACAAACCAACTCCTATGTTAACGACACCAGCTTGAGGATTATCTATCATGGGAACCGTGGATGCCCCCAAGGCTGGGTCAGGTCGAGAGAAGGACAATTGATCAATGGTCACTATCCGGCCTTCATGTGGAAACAATAAGACTCAGAAAACTGTAGCAACCACCGCTTGCATAGCATAAGTCCAACTATGCCCTAACAAGAGATTGTAGTCGATGGGGGCATCGACTACCTCGACTTTGACGCACACGGTCTTTCCCCCTAACTGCATAGGGAAAGAAGGAATGATGCCATGTGGTCGGAAAGAACGACCGTCGAACACAGTAAGGAGAGTAGGTGATGGAGACAATTCAGGCTGACCAATGGCTTTCCAACATGCTAACGACATAACGCAAGTCGAAGCGCCCTCATCAACCACCGTGCGGTAGATATTCTGTGTAAAAGTTTTCATGGGGTGAGCCACTACTATCCGAAACGCGACATGGTAAGGCAAACGAGGTTTAAAGTCAGTCGTATCTAACATGATGGTACCCGGGTTACAAGTCTCAGTAGAGCCTAAAGTAGTCAACAAGGCTTTTCTCTGAGCAGGGAAACTTTGGAGGACCTCCAAAGAAGACATAGTGCAAGGGGTTTGTGACAAATCTTCCACCACAGAGTAGTTTTGGGCGGCCCTTGTGTTTGGATTGTGAGAAGCCCTCTTAAACGCACCTTTTGGAATGCGTGTCATCGTTTCTCCCAACGTCTTCTTGATCTGTAGAGGAAGAGACGGGGTCTCGACTTCTTTACCCTTCTCAGAGGTGCTTGGTTTACTATAGTCGTGTGCTCTAGTCGTGATTAAATCATCACCCCTAACCATATATACGTTCATGGAAGAGGAATTATTTGGGTGAGGGTATTTTTCCTGGCTGCCCCCTTCGACACTTGTAGAGGCTTGAGTTAAATTTTTCCCATGCTGAAAGGGATTAGTCAACACAGCTTGTTGTTGCTGTGTGACAAACTTTTGGGCCTCCGCAAGTCGAGGGCATAAATGAGTCGGGTGGTCTTCCATGCACAAGTTGCACGGATACCTCGCCTTCTTCTTTTCCGTGGTGCCCTCGCCAGCATTATCAGTGGGTTTTTTATCCCCCTTACCCTTCCTACGTTATTTTTTCTTCCCTTCAGGCTGCTGGGTGGCCTTTGGAGTAGTCGTCTGTACGGAGTGTACTTCCAACGTTTGGGTAGGAGGAGCAGCCAAAGCAGTAGTCTGGTTGGCCGCTGAGTGTTGTATGGATAACTGTTGCAATTGCTTTGTCAATTGCTCAGCGGACTTACTTTGTGCTGAACCAACTATACCGTCGGTATGTGGTCCAGCTCTTTGTCTAGTTTTCTCCAGTATCGAACGGGGCGCATCTAGTAAGATGTTGTATAACAAACCGAACTGAGAATAGATGAGCTCAAATTGTTGAGCCCGCATAATGGTGTCTTCTTCAGAGGAAACTCTGGATGTTGTGACGTCTTTGGACAACTGTGGGACCAAGGACTTAATGAACCACTCCAGCAGAAATGCTGGTGGGACTGGTACTTTGATTAGACTCTTTCGACGTCTCCACTCTCGGATATGATCAGAGATATGGTCAGTTGTCGTCTGTTCGAAATTGGATAGCAACTCGGTGTCGGCATCGTATCTCACAGGTAACTGGAAATGGTTAAGGAAAGCCATAGCCAGTTCACCAAAAGAATAATATCGTGAGCAATCAAGCTCGATGTACCATTTCGCGGCGCTCCCGATGAGAGTGCGTTGAAACAATCGCAACTGGACGGAGTCATCTTTCAGTGAGTTAGATGAACACCAAAGATGGAAAGTAGTCACGTGATCACCTAGATCTTCGTTAGGCTTGGCCTCGAACTTGGGAATGTCCGAAGGCAACTTCGTTGGCATAGGAGGCCAACGTGGATCGTGACAGATAGGATCATTTAACAACCGTGTTAAATCTGGCAAGTGTAAGGTCGCCAAAAATGGTAGTTTAGGTTGTTGCTGATAGCCTGGGAGAAAGGGTCCTGGGGTTTGACTGGCACCAGGTTGCCATGAAAAGTTGGGTTGCTGGCCCGGATTCTGGTAGAAACCATGGCCCTGACCAGCATATGGATTTTTCATCTGTGGAGACATCATTGGTTGATTCCCATAAAGGACATAGGATTTTGGGCACTCATCGTGTTTGACAGACTTTGGGAAGGATTGCCCCATGCTGGTCCTATTGGGAGAGGCACAGCAGTATGTCCGGGGTTCTATTGACTGTGGAAAGAATTACCCCAGAATGGCAATCCAGCGGAGGGAACGGATCCTTGTCCTGAGTTCCAAGGTCCTGGTATATATGCCCCTGGCGTAGGAATAGTACCCTGCGTCGGAGTAGGCTGTCCAAATATGGTAGTGCCCCCAGATGGGAAAGCAGTGGGTGTGAAAGTTTTGTTACCAAACGTCCCGTTCCAAACAAACGGTGACGAACCTACCGGTTGAGTTTGCGCAGGTGTTCCTTGACTCCCGGCTCCAAATGAACTTGTGTGTGTGGGATGCCTGGCGGTCGGCTGATGCGGACCACCAAGCGAAGGGGACGAAGGAGGAATATGACCTCCAACATGAGGAAAAACATTGAAAGGGACAGGAATTCCCCCAAGTTGACCTTGCAGAGGAGCGCTAGAGCTCCCTGCCCCCAGACCCAAAGTCTGTAAAGTGGAGTGAGTGAGTGCAGGACTTGTTCCTGAACTAGGCATACCGTATGAAAACGGAGAGCCAGTCGCACTAGATGTGAAGGGATTTGTGTCTGCCACGATAGATGGGGTCGGTCCACTTTACGACGTAGTTACGGCCAGAGCCATGGTGGTCCGGACCGACGATGGCAAGTTAGGAGATGCTTCTCATGTGGTAGCAATGGTGGTGGGAATGGAAGAATTCCCAGAGGAAGTGGCAGCGTTTGTTTCCATTGTTGTATGAGGTACTGAAAGGAGTTCGGTAAATTGGACTGGTACAATAATCGGTGTCCAGATATCAGTGTTTGGGGTTTCAACCGATCCAATATTGGTGATTGATTCCTCCGGGGTTTATTCAGGCTCAATGGTTAGAAACCCGGTTGCTTCGAAAGACCCTTGTTGGTCTAGCTTCCGCCTCAATGGTGGCGGGGGTGGCTCCAGTATAACTGGTGACAGGCCCAGAAGCCTTCGTGACCGGCGAAGCTCTGAATCCTCCACTGTGTGAGAATATTCACGACATGCTAAGGTATTCTACATGAACAAATAGTAACACACACTAAAAGAATCCCCTATGAGATAAGACAAGTAAACACTAACTATTTGGAAGAACAGTTACAACAACCAACACTAGAGCAACTTACCAGTGCAAGTGCAACTCGAATACAGAAGCACCCTCCGGGTATACTCTGCAAAGCGTGGCCCGATGTCTATCCTAGGTACCGCGGTATACCCCCGTAGTCACCTGTGTATGTCCCTAGAGAAGATTGGCAACTAGTTTTCCAGCACGTGAACAGTCACCAAGCGCGTACAGTCGATAGTCGGGTAGACCACAATGAGCAGGGTATCAAGCCCGAAACCTGTCAAGGGTATCGAGAGAAAATGGTCCGGAAGACGACTGAGGACCTCGAATGGATTTGAGACCCATGAAGCTCCGTGGCAAATGCAAACGACAGAATCCCTTAAGAAATCCTCGATATGTGTTCTCCACTACGCTCGGTCTGGCTTTGGAGGGGTTATCTCCGCTACCTTTCCTTACGCGACCTCGTGCTTAACCCCTGTGTTAGAGGGGGGTCCCAGATAACTTTCCGTAACTGGACTTCTACACTCCCTATGACAGACTCCAATGTTTGGTTTGAGTGGCCTTGGAGGATTTACTCTCCAACCTATTCCAAGGCCCTAGTCTTGAGCTAGTGTATGAACCCTACAAACAAAAAGTCTAATAGTTTTTAATTAGCATTGCTTTTAATGGGATTTTTACGTCACAGGTATGAAGGTGAAACTGATGATGTGTAAAGACTCAAAGTAAAAATGAACAATAAATGCTTGGAAACAAAAAAAAAATTACCAAAATGCGAAAACCAGCAACTTTTCAACAAGAAAGACTTCTTTTCTTTTCGAATTTTCTAAGATTTCATGCAGAAGAACATAAAGGAATTTCCCTCAATCTGTGAGCTACTTATGCGCTAAATGCACTGCAAAAACTTATGAAAAAGACTTCTTCCTAGCTACTGATGCAACAACACAATCTTCAAACAAAGAAGAAAATGAAAAAGCGATATATGTTTTTTTTATTTAGTTGCAAAATGAAACAACAAAGGGAAAATGCCGACAAGCACAAAACCAAGAAAACAAAATAAAATTCTGTCTTAAAGCGCAGATCGCGAAGAACCAGAGCAAAGACACTCAAAGGTAATCAAGAAAGCACCGATTCTAACACTTGTCTAAAAACCATAAAACAAATTTTTCTTTTTGTCTTTTCTATCAAAACATCAACTAAGAAAAACACAGGCTAAGGATTAGAGGTCCTAACCTGCTGACTATGTAGCCCCAGACTCAAACCCCTAAGAGGAACACTTCTCACCACAGGAGGGGTTGACTGCCCCACCCAAGCTAAAAAGCAACCAATCAAGCCCGCGACTGTCACTGAAACAGCACGCGTGCAAACGCATGCTGAGCTATAATAGCGCGCGGGTACCCGTGGGCTGAGCCTAAACAGGCCGCAGGTCTGTATAAATACTTAGACAAAACAACCACAGACAACCCAAACCTGAAAAAGGCCTCTGGTACTGACAACCAGGGTCTCTTAAAGGCTTGAATGCTTCTATTTTAACAGAAAAAAGAAAATGAATGCAAAAGATAACAGACACAATAAAGCAGACTGCAAACAAGACAGTGATCCAACAAGACCCAGACAGGATCTAGAAAGCCCCCTGAGAAGGTAAACTTCTGATAGGGAAGAGGAGACTGCCTCTTAAGCTCTTTGTGTCCTACACGCTATTGAAACCTCTGCAGCAAGCGTTCAAACGCGGGCTACAGAAGGTTAGGGTGCGGGTTACACGCGTGCAGGCCTTTTGCAGGCCGCGTGTACCTCTATGTGTCCCAATAATGATTATCAAGCAACAGTCAAGGAAAAAATTGGTATTATGAACCAGGTTCCCTGCTAGCTTTGACCTAACAGAAAAAAAAAAAACAAAGAAACAGGAAATATAATTCTTTGAACTACCCAAAAACCTCAATGAAATCCGGAAACCCTAAGAGTAATATCCCCAGTGGAGTCGCCAATTCTGTTGTTGGGAAATAATACCCTATGGACTAACAAGCTAGGGATGAACTTGTACGCAAATCATGACCTCAAAGAAAACACTTTTAACCTATCACCCCAATACTCAAACCCCTTTTTCACACACAAGCATGGAAGAGACCTACTAACCTTTTTCTTATCGATGTTTGATGTAGGTCCTCCGTTGTGCTTTATCCTCTTTCTCTCGTTCCTCCTTCCAAAGACAATCCTGCAATCAAGACAAAACACTATGCATGCATGCTATTCTTCTATCTAAGGGTTAGAGATTACGCATAAATCAAATAAAATATATATCACTTGCATATTGGGATGGGAAAAGTATTCTTTTATTAATCTCAAGATGAATCAACTTACAATAATGATAGAGACCGGCCACCGTTCCTCGATCCTGATCCTGGGCTCCTCCTCTTCTTTGTCCTCCAACTGCTTTGCTTGAATTCTCCTTAAGCTTGAGGAAAGGCTAAAGGGTTGGGACAAATGGATTCGGCAATTGGGCAGAGTTTCTTTGCTATCTTTTTCCTCCTCCAAATAGTACCCCTACCCCTTCTTTTATAGGTTAGAAGGAGCTAGGGTTTTGGACGAACTCTCGGCCATGCATGGCCGGGAGTTTCAGTTAACTGACCCATAGCTTTTTGTCCCGTCGACAACTTTCCATTTTTTGTGATTCTGAAGGCAAACGCGGGTTGTAGTGGGCCTACTAGTGTTTGCCCGCGGGCTGTAGTGGGCCTGCTAGCGTTTGCCCGCGGGCTGTAGTGGGCTTGCTAGCGTTTACTTTTTAAAAATGGAGTTTTTAGAAGAGTTGTTCAGTAGTTTTTTGGCAAAGAAGGGATATGAGTTGACCTAATGCCAGGTAAGCATGTGTGGTGCAATTTACGGTTATAACAGTAACTCAAGATAGTATTTTATTAATTAAAGTTTATGATGATGATATTATTTTTGGAAGTAATGATGACAGGTTAAGCCAGAAATTTGCAAAGGATATGCAGAATGAATTTGAAATGTCATTACTTGGAGAACTATCCTTCTTTCTAGGTCTTCAGATATGTCAAAGAAACCAAGTAATTTTTATTTCTCAAACTAAGCATATCAAAGAAATGATAAAGAAGTTCAGAATGGAAGATTGCAAACCATTTACCACTCGTATGCAAACCTGTGACGACCCCATGTCGTTACGACTACACGTGATGCAATGCAAAAGAAATTTTTTTTTTTGTTTTAAGTAGGAAGGAAACAATGAAAACAATTGATCAACACAACTTGATGATCAACACAACGAACGCAAATAAAGCAACAGACATCAACGACCCAACATAATGGCACATCATGCAACTGGACGATGCATGCAATAATCAAATAGACAAAAAAAATGACTAAGCTATGGGACAACATCAAGATCAACCAGACGCAACCAACATCAAATAACACAGGTAACTTGAACCTTCACGACGAGCGAGGAAAAATAACAAACAAGAGTTACAGCACAAGAACCAACATAAATTACAACGAACATAACGCCAACATCGGGAAGCACATGACTCTGGCTAGGTTATCCTTCACTTCTATCAATCGTGGCGCGCAATGATCCCCTCATCAGGAATCATGTCGTCACAAAGTGGTGGGCATGACAACAACCAAGGCGCAACATAACGTATCTAGACTAATAACCCAAGAAAACTCCAACACACTAGGAGACCAAATTAACTGTCAAAAATACTAGAAGACTATACCCAAGCACCCAATCGACAAGTCAACAAGATGCAAGGTGACATCATTCAATATTAAATTGTGCAACCAACGGAAGAATTCTTGTTTTCTTATGAGGCACTTTTTCAAGGAAGTCTCCCACACTGTAAAACAGAAATAATTTGATTAATATCTAAAAATTCATGTGCATGGATATTCTATTTTAATTATCTATTTAATAGAGTGTTATTTGAAAGATAGCTTAATCATAGTGGTATAAGGAATTTGTACTTACATTTTTTTAAGCTAAATAATGTCTACCATCATAAACAGGTAATTTAATATATTAAGAACATGAATACAAGGGGTTTTATTTTGTATTAACAAAAGAACTTCCACATCATCTTATCTGTTAGTTTAAAATAGTTGTCCAGAAATAAAATCGTTGTCAAAAATATACAAGATCGTTTTCTGTCATTCATTATTATTAAAAATCGATATCATACACATCAACAATTACAAGATTGTCATTCACGTATTATAACGTTGTCATTCACATATAAAAACATTGTCTATCATATTCGTTGTCCATTAACAAGTCTATTGATTGATAAAACTATAAAAATGTTGTCTATCATATTCTATGTTTATCTTATTCACATATAAAAACATTGTCTATCATATTCGTTGTCTATCATATTCGCTATCTATCATATTCGATGTCCATTAACAAGTCTATTGATTGATAAAACTATAAAAACGTTGTCTATCATATTCACATATAAAAACGTTGTTTATCATATTCACTGTCATTGTTGTGTAATTATATTTAGAATGGAATTTAAAACTCTTCAAAATTAAAGATATACCAGCAAATTCGTTGTGTAAATACATTAAATGGAATTTAAAACTCTACAAATTAAATATCTGCCAACAAAATCGCTATGTAATTACATTTAGAATGGAATCTAAAACTCTTTAAAATTAAATCTCTACCAGCAATTTCGTTGTGTAAATACATTAAAATGGAATTTAAAACTCTACAAATTATATCTCTACCAGCAAAATTGTTGTGTAATTACATTTGGAATGGAATTTAAACTCTACAATTAAATATCTTCCAACAAATTCACTATGTAAATACATTAAAATGGAAATTAAACTCTGCAAAAATTAAGTCATTACCCAATGCAAACATAGATCCGAGGACGAAAATAATTCGAGTGGATAATTCAGGATCTCTATCATGCACAAAAATGGATGGCACAAAATAAATCACGCAAGGCATGACATAAAGCATGGGAATCAAAATTTAACCACCATTTGGCAGCTAGGAAGGGGGCACTAGAGCCGAGATCTCAATACAGCAAGAATCAAGGCGACTCTCAAATTGTGGTGACCTCGTCGGGAACTAAAGGAAACCAAGGATATGTCCATATACCTGAATCATATTCAGCATAAGTCTTTTACTAAGGACAAACCGTAAAACGAGACGGAGAACTCTCTTGAGTGAGTATCGACCCAAAGAATTTCAACGTTGTTCTCATATTTTGTATTTTCATAATCAATACAAATATCGAAAGGAAATGGAGTTGAAGTAAATGGTGGGATAGGCACAGAGAGAGGAGTCTACAAACGTATAGAAAAAGGCCTCTGTAAAATGCAAATATTTTTGCATTAACTGGAGGAAGGAGGAAGCAATTCACTTGGGCAAATAATAATAAAAAGATGAAAATGCAGAGTGTAAGAACACAATAATCACAAAGTAATGAAGAAGAAATTCCATTGTATATGAAAAGTAATTATTGGGCTGAGAATGATCCTACACTTATTATCCATGCACAGAAAAGCAAGGCATTTGAATCTAAGTCTTAAACACTGGAGTGAAGACAGTCGATTCGACTCATGGCTGACTACTCAGGAATAGACTAATAACTTAAAGGATCACAAAACAGAGGATAAAAACACAAATCTTCATCCAGATATTCTCCATGGAGAAGGAAATAATGAAATAAAAGCGCAATCAAGGAATAAATAAAATGCAGGTAGGAGATACAAGAGCGCGAGAAAGGTTTTGAGTATGGGGCTCATTCTTAGCCCACGCGACAGTAAATCAGAAATAAAGGATAGTGTGGATAGCCGGGGTTCTTACAGGATGAATCAAGGGACAAGGAGATTACAATTACTAATCAAGATTTTACAAAAATATGTTACAACACCATAGAAACATAAGTGCAAGGAAAGCTCATGGAAATTAAATCTACATCTGAATACAGTAAAATAAACAAGTGTAAATTAAACTTCATTACAAGTAAAAACCATAATAGATCTACCTTTATCGATGACAAGGAGGCGAATATGTCCTCTCTTGCGTTCAATCCATCCAGATCCTGCTTGTCGACCGATGAGACCTCACCGGTACCTCCCATCCAATGATAGGGGTACTCTTCTTCACCCTGAGCTCCCAAAGATGCAAAGGGGCCATGCACAGAATACCAGAGAATGATAGCACCCATCTCGACCTAGCACTCGTTACCCGAGCTGGGTATCACAACTCCCACAAGATAAAGTTCAGTCAAGATAAAATTTCAGCAGCGTAACATTACGCAAGACAAATGATGATCCACACTCCTCCTCCGCCGTCATTTTTATAAATTTTTCTTAGTCATTAGTTTCCCAAAACCCTCATTAGATTCCTTTTTTCATTTAATTAATTTCGAAAAACCTCCCCCATACACATGTTGCCCGATCCCCTAGTTGCCCCAGAAAATCAATTTTATTAATTAATTAAATATTCTTATTTCCCTCACCCACCTAAAAGTGTTCCTAAAAATGCTCCTCAGTGTCCCATTATTCCCTTACAATTCTTAGATGACTTACGCCTTATTTAACTCCTAGTTAAGTTCATAAATTGAAGTTCCAAAGGCTATATTCCTTACTAAGTTAGACATTCATCTTTTTCTTTAAGTTTCATTTTTCTTTTAAGTTTCCCCCTTTTTCCTTTTTAACGAAAAAACAATTTAGAAAGTGTAGATAATAGAACCACTTTCCCTTTTAATAAATTTAATCCTCCATTATAATTTTGACTTTAAGAAATAAGTTTGAATTTCTTACATGTTATTTTTTTTTATTTTTTTTTACCACATGTTCTACTTAGACTTAGGTTTTAATTTTCACTAGGTTGGGTGACAATTTTTAAGGGAACTTTTAGTTATTAATTTTTTTACTCATACCATCATCTATTTTAAGGCCGACCAGGTCCTAAGGAGGCATAGTTTCTTAGGCACTAGGTTTATTAACTTATTAGTGAAAATCGTGACGTGCCCTTCAGGACGCACTACGTGCTCCAAGGGTTCCACTCGCCTCTTTCTATTTTCTTTGTGCGACATTCCTTTCAAGACGCACTACATGCTCCAAGGGTGCCACTCACCTCTTTCTATTTTATTTGCATGACATGACCTTCAAGACGCACTACGTGTTCCAAGGGTGCCACTCGCCTCTTCACTGAATTTGGTAGACGTCAAACCCCTGGAGTCAATACTCCGCTAGGTGATCTTGTGGGAGACTAAGGGCCTCTAAGGAATAAGGCCCCTGCCTTATTGCACACCCTTTATAATCATCATGAACGACTGTCATAGTCTTCCCTCACGGCATCATGGGTCTTCTCGAACTAGGTAATCATTAAACTACAGTTCGAGCCACAGTGGGAGTGCTAGTAGGATGTGGCAGGGTTGTTGCCATGTCTCTCCCTCAATGTCTTTGGTTGTCATGCATGACCCCTCTACTCTATATGTGAGTATGGTCGACAAGCTATCGTCAGCCTGCATCCATCAATGAATCATGTCAGAAATAATAATCAATCATCATAACATCTAATCATATGCACATTAGTCACATCAACAACATTCAAACCCTAAAAGTCCACTCCCTGACTCGATCTGGAGTCCAAGGGGTTTCATCGATGCCTCTGGATCCTCAATGTCCAGAATCCTGCACACTCAGGAGAACCCAGTCAATAGCACTTGTCTATGTAAATACAACAAAATAACATATCATCAAATCCACAATATCTCATAATCATAATCGAAACAACCAATAGTATAATAACCTGGATCACTTGCACGCAAGTGTCTTCAAAAAACAAGTTTGCTCAGTTCGCGCAAGAGCGGGATGTTACAAAACCAATTCCAACTTGAGAAAAGATGATTATTCAAAGTATACAGACCAGAGGCAATACAGGTCAACAATTGGTAGCTTAATATATGTGACAACATCCAGACCAGATGTAATGCAAGAAGTTGGACAGGTGGCATGATTTCAAGCAGCACCAAAGGAATCACATGTCTTAGCAGTGAAAAGATTTTCATATATCTCAAAGGAACAAAAGAATTTGGATTATGGTATCCAAAATGAAAGGATCTATCACTTATTTCCTACACAGATGCAGATTAGGAAGGTTGCATTGATGACCGACGAAGAACTAGTTGAGAAACGCTCTACTTGGGTGAGTGCTTAGTATCTTGGCTAAGAAAGAAATAATCATCAATATATTTATCTACAACTGAAGTAGAGTATATTGCAGTAGTAGGATGTTGTACTCAGTTTCTATGGATGAAAAAAAACTTTGACATATATACGGGTTGAGTATGATCATCCCATTCCAATCTATTGTGATAATACGAGCGCCATCAGTATCTCAAAGAACCCGGTGATGCACTCCAAGACGAAGCACATTCCAATAAAGTATTGATGCAGCATCATCGCCTTCAAAGTCAAAGAAGCAAGCGTGGATGTAGGGATATGACATCTCAGCATGATAGAATTTCAAATCAACATTTAACTCAGAAATAGAACGATTTGTTGAGATATTTTGGAATTGGCATTTTTAAATATATCTTGTTTGTAAAGTCGTGTACTGTAAGGAGTTACAGATAGAGAGTGGAAGATTTTATCTATTAATAATTGATAGTTATTGTAATAAGACAAAGTAGGTAACCGCAAGAAACTGATAGGATAGGTTGCAGATATGAAAGAGAAGAGCTCAAGGATCAACTCCTTAGATAGTTTTTTTTTTTGTTGTATTGTATGAGAGAGTAGAACATAGTAGAGAAGAGTAGAGCAGAGTGCTAGTAGGATGTGGCAGGGTTGCTGCCACACCTCTCTCTCAATGTCTTTGTTTGTCATGCATGACCCCTCTACTCCATATGTGAGTCTGGTCACCAAGCTATCATCAGCCTACATCCATCAATGAATCATGTCAGCAATAATAATCAATCATCATAACATCTATTCATATGTACATATGTCACATCAACCACATTCAAACCCTAACATTCCACTCCCTGACTCGATCCGGAGTCCAAGGGGTTTCATCAATGCCTCTGCATCTTCAATGTCTATAGTCCTACACACTCAGAAGAACCCAATCAATAGCACTTGTCTATGTAAATACGACAAAATAATATATCATCAAATCCACAATATCTCATAATCATAATCAAAACGACCAATCGTATAATAACCCGGATCACTTTAACACAAGTGTCCTCAAAGAATAAGTTCGCTAAGTGCATGCAAGAGAGGGATGTTACATACACCCCCTCTTGTTTTAAACTTTGTCCTGAAGTTTCACAGTAGATAAGTGTCAAAATAAAGTGTATCAAAATATCATAAGCCTATCTATCAAACAAAAATGGAAATTGCTTTTGCATATCGTGTGTGTCCTCCCAGGTTGTCGAGTGTGGACTATATTTGTCCCACTTGACCTTGACTTGATCTAATATTTGACTTCATAGTTGTCGAATGTGATGCTCCAGGATACACATTGGCTCCATTGTGAGCATACCCTTGTCAGATACATGCAAGGTACTCATGTCAATAACATGTGTAGGATCACTAACACAATGTCTCAAAAAAGATACATGAAAAACATCGTGCATACACCTCAAAGAATCAGGAAAGGCTAGTTGAGAGGCCATGGGCCCCTTCCTTTCCAAAATCTCAAAAGGTCCCACGAACATAGGAGAGAGTTTACAACCCTTTACAAAATTGATCGAACTCTTATGTTCTTTCCCCCATAAGAAGACGCAATCATCAACTTCATAACTACGATCGACATGATGCACATTGGCATAACTCTTCTGTCGATCCTACGCTTCCTTGATCCTTTGTCTTATTGTTTGCATTTGATCTTCCATTTCTTGGATCACTTCTAGTCCCACCAGGACCCTGTCCTCAAGTCGATCCCAAATCAAAGGAATCCAACATGGTCACCCATAAAGAAACTTGAAAGGCACCATCTTAATGGTGCTTTGATAACTGTTGTTATATGTAAATTATACCAGTGGCAAGAATTCCTCCCAACACTTTTTTTGGTCCATAACGTACATACGCAACATGTCCTCCAATATTTGGTTTGTTTGTTCGGTATGTTTGTCTGTCTCCGGGTGATACATGGTATTAAAGTTAAGTTGGGTTCTCAAGGCCTCTTGGAAACTAGTCCAAAATAATCTTGTAAACACTGATCCTCTATCAAATATAATCCTCTTAGGCATGCCATGTAGCCTCACAATATCACTGATGAAAACTCTAGCTATGTTAGGTTCCTGATACGTCATACGCATAGGAACAAAATGAGCACTCTTCGTCAAAGTGTCTACTACCACAAAAATCGAGTTGTGTCTCCTTACTGTCAGTGGAATTCCAATAATGAAATCCATCGAAATGACCTCCCATTTCGATTCTAGAATAGCATGTGGTTGTAGTAATCCAACTGGATGTCTAGGTTCAACCTTCACCTACTGACATTCTAGACATCTTTCCACGTAGTTGACTATGTTTGCCTTCATTCCTTTCCAGAAGAATAATGGTTTAAGGTCTGCCCTATTCTTCGTGACTCTGGGATGAGCCATGTACACTGCTCTATGAGCCTCATTTAGGATCAAACTTCTCAACTCGTCATTGGACTGCATGTAAATTTGACCTTTAAATCTCAATAATCCTTCGTTGTCCACAGTACATCCTTCAAATTTTAGTACCATCATTGTGTTTTGTCCGATAAAATCATTGACCTCTTTGTACCAGCCATCGTCGCACTGTAAGGTTAGAATATTTTCATGTAGATTCGTCTGAAGAGGAATCATTGAAAAGATGTGTGGTATCCGACTCAATGCATCTGCCACTCTATTCAATGTCCCTTTTATGTAAGTAATCTTGAAATCGTACTCGCTAAGAAATCCCAACCAACGTTGTTTTCGCGTGTTCAAGTCGCTTTGCATAAAGATGTGTTGTAGTCCACAGTGGTCCATTTTTAGTTCAAATTTTCATCCAATAAGGTAGTGTCTCCAAAATCTCAAGGCATATACAATGGCTAACAACTCCAAATCATGTGTCGCATCGTTCTCCTCATGCCTTCTCAACTTTCTTGAGATGTAAGTGATCACCCAATCGTCTTGCATCAAGACTCTGCCTAAGCCTTACTTGGATGCGTCAGTGCATACCAAGAAGTTTGCATCCCTATCAGGGACCTTTAGTATCGTTGATGTTGTCAACAGCTCCTTGAGCCTCCAAAATTATTCTGCGCATTTCTTGGTCCAAACAAACTTCTTGTTCTTCTTCTGCAATTCTGTAATTAGATTTTCCACCTTCGAAAAGCCCTGGATGAACTGTCGATAGTATCCCGCTAAACCCATGAATCTATGAACTTCTGGGACATTCGTCGGTGCAGGCCACTCCATAATAGCCTTGACCTTTGCTATATCTACAACGATACCTTCACCGGAGATTACATGCCCTAAGTAGTGAATCATCGATTGATAAAATGAGCATTTAGACAATTTCCCATACAATTTGTTCTTTTGTAGAGACTGTAGCACCAAGCACAAGTGCTTGTCATGCTCCTCCATCGTCCGAGAGTAAATCAAAATATTATCAATGAATACTTGGATGAACTTGTCCAAGTATTCGTGGAACACCCCGTTCATCAAAATCATAAATACCCTAGGGGAGTTTGTCATTCCAAAAGGTAAAACAGTAAACTTTTAATGTCCAAACCTCGTCTTAAAGGCGGTATTATGGATGTCATCCTCCTTGATCCATAACTAGTGATACCTTTATCTAAATTCGATCTTTGAAAACACTGTCGCACCCTTCATCTGATCAAACAGATCATCAATCCTCGACAATGGATACTGATTCTTGATCATTTCCTTGTTCAATTGATAGTAGTCAATGCAAAGTCTCCACGACCCATCCTTCTTTCAGCACACCCCACGGTGACACACTTGGGCGTATAAGTCCTAGGTCCAGCAAATCCTTCAGTTGCATTTTCAACTCCTGTAACTCTGGGGTCAACATCTGATAAGGTGTTCTTGTTATCAGTTCAGTCCCTAGTTGTAGGTCTATGGTAAATCCCAATTCCCTCTCCAGAGGCATCCCAAGTAACTCCTTTGGGAAGACATCTGCAAACTCTCTTACCACCGGAAGGTGTTCTAGACCTTTCTCTACTCCTTTCTCATTTAACGCAAGGATCACATAAAGCTTACATCCCTTGTGCATTCTCTTTCGTAACTACAAGGAAGAGACGAACCTCAAAGAAACTCCCTAGTTATGACCTATAATCACACGTCTGTGTCCCTCATCATCGACCAAGATCAACCCTTTCATCTTACAGTTGAGTATCACCCCATGCGATTCCAACCAGTCCATACCGATCACGACATCATAATATCCTAATATTGTGACATACAGGTTGGCCCTAGTGACAAACTCTCCCAGGTTAAGGATATAGCCCATAACCTTACCACCAACCTTCTGTTTGGCTCCTGAAGCCATTTCTACAAAGCTAAAATCATCCTGTCCGACTGCCTTTTACCTAAATTATTTTTAACGTTGCCCCAGAAATGAAACTCTCTGTAGCACCTAGATCTATCAAAATACTAAGGTTTTGGTTAGTGACGATACTGTTGATGGGTCATAAATCCCTTTGGTTCAACAGCAGGAACCAAACCCACCACCGAGGCCCAATTAGACTCTGCAGCGTTTAATAGTGGAATGGTTCTCGATATCTTGCGCTCCAGCCAATTAATTGATGGGATTTACGTTTTCTTGTGAAGGCCTCTCCTTCGGTTTGGACGTTCTCTTTTTGTATTTTCTTTTTGGTGTGACTAGTATAAGATTGGAAAGCTGGTATAAACCAACTAGGAAACAAATGGGAACAAACTTAAACTATTGGAGAAGAGGTTGGGTTTGGGGTAACCCTTACCCTAGCATGTAAACAATGATCGTATACCACAGGCCTAGTACTAATACATTAACCATGTGAATATTCCAACTATTAACTGAGATATAGATTACCAGAAGAAAACATGCATGTGATAAACAACGGTAAGAAAAATAATTCCCTCAAATCTAATCATCAATCACATAATAACACAGATTCATTTTCATCATTAAAGAAAGAACTGTAAAGCATTGCATCAGATAACTTATCAATATATTTAATAGATCTTACTTGTTACTGCATCCATTCATGAGATGGAATAGGAAATAGTTCTTCTCCACATCCAATCATACACACATTTGATGAAAACATAAACTTGTCTCTGGTCCAGAAGGACTTCTCAATTAAAGGCAGCTCCAAAATAATTCTTAACAAAACCAGAAATGAGATTTTCTTGCAACAACCATCGACCCTTAACTAATTGGTTGATGCTCTTATTTATAACATAAAATTAATTGAAAATAACAGCTAAAGTGAAGATAAGTAAAAAAAAAAATTGCCACATGGCGTTCTCTCCTAACACTTTGTCTAGGATTCATCTCAAGATATCACTTTAAACGGGTGATTCTTCTCGTATTCCGACCAATTAATGAACAACTCCTCACAGGTGTGGGCATATGAAAATCTATGTTGTTCCATTGGGGCTATGTAAATCTCTTTGATCTCTATTGCATGTGCCTGATACTTGACCAAATTGGCACTTAATTGTTGTAGCATAGCTCGAGCTTTGATCAGGTGTTCCATAAACCGTTACACCTGACCCGAGTCTCTTGTGGCTGTCACCTTTGTTATTTATTTAGCCCATGATGAATCTTTCTCGGTGTGTGATTTGATTATGTCACGCAAGTTGACGAAGTCATCGGGCATGCAAAACTCGGGGAGTCCGATATCCTTCATTGCCTTTGTTGATTTTGACTCAGATCCTTTCACACTTGACCCATTTTCTTGAATCTCCTAACGATAATCCTGAGCCATTCTTGCTCAATACTCGGAGGCATATTTCCTGCAAATTGAAATAAAAACTTTTAGGGCCTGTGCACACAGCGAAATTGGATATTAATGTATATCTAAAGTGAAAACACAGAAAATCCATAGTGGTACATACCTGTAACGCCTTCTAAACTTTGCAGTTTGATACTCATGGGGGGGCTTGGAAGCTTTTGAATTGCTCATCTCGCTCCTCTCGATTATCTAAAAATCCTTTGCGAGAGGAATGATCTTGCTCGCAATGGCTCAAGAATATTTAACGGGGAAGAACTTACCGGTCGTATCAGTCAATTAATTCGGGTGATGAGTGAAATTCAAATGAATCTACCATCGAATCTCTATAATTTAATTCATCATGGGTTGATGGTGAAGGCGCGAAGGGTGATGTGTTGTATCGGTAAATTCAAACGGTCCTTTTAATTCGCATATGAATTAGCAACTAATGTGAGATTTGGAAATAATTAGTCCCTTAAATGCTTTGGATCACAACATATCTAACGCTAAAATGTCCCATCGTGTCGCTTTCCTAGTGGGTGGATCAGGGGTCAAAAAAGTGTTACGAGCATTTTCAATAATGATTTTTTGTGAAAAACCCCCTGACACCGATCAATTTTATCGTATGGTGCCGACATGGAAAAACTTCTTGGGACACGTGGCAATGGGATTCGGTGACCTAACTCATGAGTATTAGTCAGAGTCGGGACTTTCCTCCAGTTGTTCATTCTTATACGAAACCTGGGATCGCCGATGCCACAAAGTATTCAGGAATCGACAATTGTGGGCAAACTTATCGCGTAATTTCCTTTGGGTTAGCATCCTCAAAACACCCGATGCCAAAAGGTTTCGGAATTCGGCGATCAGAGGAAAAATTTTAGTGTGGTCTGAATGTTCGTTACGACTTCGTCTTCTTCAATTTTGCTAAGCAGGTCAGGTATCAGCTATCGGTGATAGCATTGCCTTCTTTGTTAACATTTACTCTCTTCGTGTTTTACCAATGCTGAAGGGATCGTTCATCGACGATATCCTCATGTGATACTTGTCTTGAAAGAAAGATCCCTTTTGTCGATGTTGGTGAAGATCAACGCTCGGTAACTGTGGTTTCTTCAAATGATTTTATTTTATCGTTTACTTCCTTCCGATGTCGAATCTTTGATCACGTCGAGGGAAGGTTTTGTCTGTCGGTTCTTTATTTAAATGTTAAGTCTTTTAAGTCATGGGTTTTCACATGTTCAAGAAAACTTTGAGAGACTTAAATGAGAATCAAAATTATAAGCAAAGCCAACAATTTTTTCAATAAAGTCGAATTAGACAATGCAAAAGAACAAGTGATACCCAAAAAGTAAAATTTGACATGGGAGTTTTAGGGTGTGTTGAGTGCTCAAAAAATGGCGACTTACTGGGCGAAAGCAGAATCTATGTTCCTCCTTCAGGCTCGGCTGATGCAAAACCTAGTGGAGAACTTAATCGGTTTTACATCAGAGCCTCTTTTACCCTTTCATTTGAAATTCTCTGGTTGATGCCTCTAGGTCTACCTATGGGGTTTTTCAACCTTAATTCCACCTTCTTTTCCTATGAACCTGATTCACGCCCTTTCTGACAAGAGTCTAGCAAATAATTCACAGGCACCAGGCACTTTCGTTATCTTCATTCATTTGCTACGGTGTTTCTCCATTGCCAGTGAGCATCCATAGCCCCAACAGAGTCACCCCAACATCACATACCTTGCTCTGCTTCCAACGAGCGTCCATAGCCCCGGCAGAGTCACCCCGATGCCACATACCTTGCTCCATTGCTAGCGAGCATCCATAGCCTCGGCAGAGATATCTGCATACCCTCTCCTAATGTGCGCTCATATAGTTGACTTCTACTTTGGCAGAATTCCCTGAGCGAGCAGGAGAGGAGGACGTCTTTTATTTGAAAAAGTATGAGGTGATTAAGGTGAAACTTACTAGCTCTGTCTCTAACTTGCATGTCATCATTTCCAGCATTGTTTTCTTTCCCTTAAGGTTTTACCAGACTACTAGGCAGACCCTTCTAACATTTCTCCAAAGTTTTTCATCTGCGCAGGTTAGATAGAGAGCCCTTTGAAACAATTGTAGGTTCCCTAGTGCTTCTCATCTTTGTATGTGAGCGACGAGTTAGGAAGAGAGTTAGCTATGTCACATGATTTGAGATCAACCATTGTTTTGCTAAAACACAATCTTTCAAATGATCAGAAGTTCAAATAGCAAAAGAAAACAAGAAATGCATTTCTCAATCGACCTAGCTAAACAAAAAATCATGAAAATATGCATGCAAAACATTATATATATATATATATATATATATATATATATATATATATATATATATATATATATATATATATATATATATATATATATATATATA